>JAQQSU010007776.1:0-13126 GCA_028627135.1 Pseudochirops cupreus
ATTTCATATGTAAAAGTATTTGCAAACATAAAGGTTATATAAAAGTTCACTGTTGGTATTGTTACTGTGGCTGTTGTTCTTTACATCATTATTATTAGATCTCTAGTATATTTTGGTACCATCCCAATGTCCAAATATACAGTGTTTGTGATTGGGAGGAAAAGAGGTGTTCAGAGTAAGAGCATGGCATGAATGGGCCATTCCTATATTTTCCTACTTCATCCTGTTTTAGAGTAGATCCTCAATGCTTTGGCCACTTGGTTTTTCTTCACCATGAAGAGGATGTTGCAAAAGTCCCAGGAAATACATTTTCATAGCATCCTAAGAGAGAGGGAAGTTTTCTTCACAAAACTAGCCTCAGGATAACTGAGAGGGCTGGGGGAACAGCCAGGAAAACCGTGTTGAAGTAGCAGGCAACAACCCTGGGTCGTGTTCTAGTCCCTGGTTGCTTTCTCCATTTGCTAGGTTGGCACTGCTCCCCAGGGAAGACTGGAGGTGGTTGTATTGAGTGAGAGGGTCAGCATGGTTCAACATGGCCAGAGGGTTTAGGACAGTGAGAGGTTAGAGTCTCCCTCTTCCCACATGAACTTGGAGCATTTGTGCTTGCATGAGCAGAGAAGAGGATATTCGAAGGCTGAACTAAACTTAATAACCTTCATCCATTCATACTAAAGAAATTTGGGAATAGAGATCTATAATTGGAGCCAGGCTTATTATATGCACAGATGAGGGAATGAACCACTTCAGCTCCAGAAAGAGAAAGTTTCCCCCAACCAAAGCTTTCTTGCATATAAATATGTTCCATACTTCCGTTCATATATTGCACAAATCTTTACACCACAAAAATGAAGACAATTGACTTAATTTAGGTGTATTCAGACATTCTCATATGTCATAAAATATATCTCACAAAAACAATGAAACATTTGCTGAGTACTTCATTTTTGTCTTAATATTTTTGTATCTTACCCCTTGAAATATGTGGTCACTTGCCTGAGTCTAATGTTGATGCTAACTGGAAGGTACAACCTTTCAAAGGGAAGACCCTGGTGGACTCTGGGAAATCTGGAATCAGGCTTATGAAGCTGAGGAAGAAGATCCATGATTTAGCATGTTATAAAGAACTCAAAACAGTGACAGTATTAATTACATCCAGACAATATGAGATGACTACAATCATATCAATAGCAGAAAAAAAAATAAAATATATCTCTATCTATCTCTAATATATATATATATATATATTACATATCTAATGTATTTATTTAATATGTATCTAATATATGTATCTAATATTTATCATATAGGTCTATATCTACACATACATTTATATACATATATATTCCAGATAGCACTCTATTCAGGTAAATATTGGGCCTGGTGAGAGGAACTTATTTTGCTCTGGGTTATATAATTTTTGAAACCTATTATTGAGGCCTGGCCTTTTAATGACAAGTCCTGGAGAATGAGAGAGAGAGAGAGAGAGAGAGAGAGAGAGAGAGAGAGAGAGAGAGAGATACACATATATGTATGTATGGACAGACACACATGCACATATTTTTCCTACACCATAATGAATATTTTATTGTGTTTATCCCTCGTTACAAAAGCATCATCATATCTTAAGCAACAAATATATATGAGTGTATATAATTTAAACCCCCAGGTCTTTCTAAAGTTTATAAAGAAAAATCATTATGTTATACATAGCACTAACATGTTGCTCCTAAGGAGTCAGGCGTCAAATTAATGGTTGAGTCTGGAGGTCACTGATTACTTCACGTGAGGTATAGCTTGTTTAAGAAGGACAGGTAAGGAATGCCAGGACTGTGCCCAAAGCCATTAGGGCTTTCTTGTTAATCCCATCACCTCTGTGATTCTCAGTCTTTGTCCTGAACATCTATTTTCTATTCTTTAATGTTAGCCAATACACTAGAAAATTCTTCCTAAAGGCTCTCGGGACTTTTTGAAATCAATGCTTTAAAGACGGTCTCTATTTACCTATGATCATTGAATGATAGATTGTCAAAGTTCAGTGGGACTTTAGAAAATAAAATGCTAGAGCTCATAGGAAAGTTAGAACACAGTATATTAAAGCCCAGAATACAGGAATGTTAGTGCTGAAAAAGATTGGTTTTATTTATTTTTTAGACACTACTTTTCTTCTTTTATATCCTCCCATGCTTGTTATATGTCAGTGCAATAAGTTGAAAAGCCATTAGATGTGGTATTATTTAAAAAGGGTTCAAATTCTAGATGTGCCAGTTAGCAGTCATGTGATTTTGGATTAACACAAAACCTTCTGAGGGTAGGTTGCTCTTCATCAGGAGAAAACTTTAGTGATTTCTAAGATTCCTCTTACCATTAAACATCATCCTAATCCCAGATAGGGTTGTTGAGAGATACTGACTCTTTATAAAAATAGTGAATGATGCAGATGGTTTTGTAAATACTATAGCTACAAAGTGCTCTCTATGACAAAGGTAAGTATTTACATACGAGGGAAGTACATTTGAGCTCTAATGACATAGCAGCTGTGACCAATAGCCCTTGGATTGCATTGCGCATTCTTGAACTATTTAAACTACAAATATATACTGGCATAGAGAAGCAGTGTTCTTTTGCTGGTGCTTAGAGATAAGTCATCACATTAAAACTTATTTATTCTTTTATAGGTAATGGAAGAAGTGATCAGAGAAGGAATCAAAAGTTTTTGGACAATTAAGTCAGAACATTTTGGATTCCAGTGCTTTTTCCTTTTTTTTTTTCTTATGTATTTGATGGAATGCTCATAAAGCTTCCCCCAGACCTAATTTCTAACTTCATCATAAGCCTGGCCTAACTGAACAGCAGGCCCACTGTACCTACCTAACTCCCCCACCAATTTCCTAACCTCTTCATATATGCGTCATTGCTCATTGGAACAACAGGTGTGTCCCTGAACTCTTAGTTCTCACAGAAACAGTAAGTATGTCCATATGATGGGAACCCAGCTACTGCCTCTACCTAATCACTGACCCCAGACCCATTCCCACAGAAACAGGTGTGTCCTTGTATTCAGTCACAATCACATCATTCATCTAGCCCAAGACAGGACCACAATAGCTAGCCAGTTAGAGGGCAGGATGACTAGAATATTTAACCATAAATGGGACCGCTCCTCCATTACCTAATCCCTTAACAAACTCCTCCTCCCTGTTTAATATTAATGATATTCCTCTATTCTATGTAAATTTCTGTTATGTAATTGCATCTTTACCCTATAAAAATCCATCTTGCTTTCTTTAAAGTTTCTGGTTCATTTTGGAACTTATCCCACTTCATGAGAGGCCTCAATCTCAATAAATACCTATACTTGGTTTAAAGGTGGTCTGACTGAATTCTTTGAGATGGTTCCGCCGCAACACATAATGAAACGACAACAGTTTTGGGGTGGGCAGAGACCCCACCTCAACAATTTTTGGTGTCTTTGGCTTGAAATTGCAACAGTGGGTATGGAGGAGAAGGAAAAGAAAAAAAAACCCGTCTCTTGTAGAAGTTGTGACTTGAGTGATGTTTTGAGAGAAGTCAGAAGGAAAAGGTGAGAAGGAGAGCATTCTAGGCATGGGACAACCAATGAAAAGACCCATAGAAGGGGGATGGAATGATCTGTCTGTAAGACAGCAAGAGGAGAATAGTGATCCTAGGTCAGAATACTAAGAGAGGAGGATAGGAGTAAAGAATGAGAAGACTGGAAAGGTAGGAGCCAGTCTTCTCAATTATTCATGTGTCTTTATGCTTTGTCAATAAAATCATAAATTTTAGAGATGGAATGCACATTAGGGATAATATGTTTCAACATACTTCTTTAACAAAACAGGAAACTAAAGACCATAGGGGTGCAGTGACTTTCCTTGGATCAAGCAAAACAAGTAGCTAAACTCAGTTTCAAACTCACATTCTTTGACTCTGAACTAAGTAATATCTCTGTCTCAGATTGAATCAGAGACAGGGATATACTGACAGTAAGAAAACATTATTTCTATTAGTCTCCCTCCCTTCTCTCCTACTGAAATCTAAGAGCTTTTGATTCAAGTATTGCAAATTCTGAATGATGAATTCTCTACAATCCAACTGAAGCAGTGTGTAGTCTGTACTTCTTTTCATCTTCTCTGTTGCCTCTACATGGCTCATCCCACATTCCATGACTAAAATGGCTTCCCTGACATTTTGCTTGAAGTGAAGTAGGGTATGCATGCTCAGTGGATCTCTCTTCTTGTATAAAGTTTAAAACCATTCCTAACATTACCTTTGTAATTCCATAGTGATCTATCCATTGGTTCACACATTGCACTATAAGTATCCAGAAGTCTGGTAGCCATTTCATCTTGATGCAAAATCCCTTCCTTTTATTTCATTTTGTCTTGCAGAATTAAAGTGCTATAGCACTTCACAAAATGCAAGAGGCATTATTATTCCCTCCACAAAGATTAGACCAAGGACAGAAAATGTCCCTAAATTAATCCATCATCCTGACACTCATTTTAATGAGTGGGAATGTCAAAAAAAAATGATCCATTAACACTGCAATTGGAAAATCATAACATCTGAGTCCAGCCTGAGCTGCTTTCTAGCTAAGGAATTTCTGAAGCATCCAAAATTTTGCCGATTGTGAAAAGCAATCACAGACACCGCAGCTACCTCTGTAGGGCACTAACTGATTTATATGTCCACATGGCTCTACCCATAGACATGTAGAGACATCACTCCAGAGTATCTGAGTGTTCATCCTGGATTTTGAAAGACTAGATTATACTCATTGCACTATATGCCAGAACGGTCACCAACCAAAATGCAATGTCACAATGCCCTCCAGTGGCAGGAGATATTCACAATACCTATTCCTTGGGGAAGAGGGGGTGGGCACATCTTGTCTCTTGCAACCATTGATATTTTAGTTGGGGTTTTTATATCTGGCAAAAATAAAAACACATTTTTCCCACCTTTCAATCTCCCATCCATACAGAATCACATCTCCCAACTTACACACCCTTGCTTCCTTACTCTCCCTATACATACGTTGTCACACATAACAGAAGTTATATCCCTAACATACTCTTTCTCTGTCTCTCTCTCTCTCTCTGTCTATCTGTCTGTCTCTCTCTCTCTGTCACTCTTTGTCTCTCTCTCTGTCTCTCTGTCTCTCTCTCGCTGTCTCTGTCTCTGTCTCCCTCCCTCCCTCTCTTTTTAATTCTCCCTTATCCTGCTGTGCACAATTACTTAGACACATAGAGCTGCCCTTTTCCCCCATTTAAACACAGTGTTACACAAACACATCTTGTCTAAATTTTGTTCTGGCTCTCCAGACAGGGAGACTCCCTCTGTCTCTCTCTCTCTTTTTCTTTGTATCTCTCTGTCTCTTTCTCTCTGTCTCTCTCTCTGTCTCTCTGTCTCTGTCTCTGTCTCTCCCTGTCTCTGTCTCTCTGTCTCTCTCTCTGTCTCTGTCTCTTTATCTCTCTCTATCTCTCTGTCTCTGTGTCTCTGTCTCTGTCTATCTGTCTCTCTCTCTCTTTCTCTCTCTGTCTCTGTCTCTCTCTGCCTCTGTCTCTGTCTCTCTCTCCAGAAGAAAGCCAAATTATAGCACTCATCTCAGCAAAAGACTGCAAACTCCTCTGAGAAACCCCTCAATCAGCCAATCAAATCAGGGTTGATGTTGTCAGTACAGTAGACTGATGAGACAGTACTCATGGAAAGGCTTTTTTTTTAGCAAGGTAGGGAAAATGTATGACAGGTGAAATAACAAGCCCTGGATCACAGAACAACCTGAAAAATAATAGGAAATCAATGAATGCCTTCAGGTAAAATGGGGCCTTCCCCACAGTGCAACCAGGCAGGTGTTTTTTTTAGTTCAGCATTTCTGAATTTTATACCAATGAGAGTGGGGCTGCTTAGACTGGAAATATGTAAAAATAATTCCTTGTTTAAAAAAAATCAACAAATAAAAACAAATGAATTAAAACTTACAAAAGTCTTTAATCACTTCAATTTACAGTTGAGGAAATTGAGATACAAAAGAATGCAGTGACTTTCTCATGGTCAAGTGGCAGAAAAGCAATAGAGTTTGGACTCAAAAATAGATCTTTTGAATCCAAGATTAATGTTCCTTCAAGCTTTAGGATATTTTTATATATTCCTCACCTGTGTCACCACTGAAATAAATCCCTATACCAAAATAGTAAGAAATTGGAGTCAGTAATATGTAACTTTAAGTCTTGTCACTGACACGTTATAGTTGTGTAACTATAAACAACTCACTTTTTTTAGCTCCCTATGTGACTATCTTTGTCTATAAGTGACAAACTAGTTACCTAGATGTGTTTGTAATTACAGAGAATCTCCCCTCAATCTCATTGCTATCACCTTCTGAATAAGTCTCTCCTATTATAAGCTTCCAATAGGTTCACAGACTGAAAGCTAGAAATAATTTTACAAGTCATCTAGTCAAAATCTCTCATTTGACAAGTGAGGAAGCTGAGATCTAGGGGATTAAGTGACTTGATCAAAGTAGTATAAAGAGTTAGCATCACAGGCGTCATTTCAGTCTCGGTTTTTTGACTACAAAGTCAATAAAGTTTATACTCTATTTTAAAATAAAGACTTCATTTTATTAGCATATATTCCCTTCACTGCTACAAATTACAGCTTCATTGTGCTTAATGTGCAAATGTATCCTAAAAGTTTGGAAATGAACTGGAAACTTTGATCCTTCACTATAATACAAACAACTTGAATGAATAAATGATGAAAAATATTTATTACCAACTTTTTGATTGACAGGAACCATGATATGTTCTAATAGAAAGAGACAATAGCTTTAGAGCAGTTGTGGAAATGGTGTTTTGGTCAGGGTTGTCTTAAGAATGTTGAATGGGTTTATATAGATCCTCAAGACCCTCCTTCTCACTGCAGTATAGAGAACTCCTTCAAAAACCTCTGTCTAAGGAGCTTGTAGGCCAAGTATCTCTTAATTTCCTTTTTGGAGGGCAATTGGGGTTAAGTTACTTGCCCAAAGTCACACAGCTAGTAAGTGTCAAGCGTCTCAGGCTGGATTTGAATTCATGTCCTCCTGACTTCTGGGCCTGTGCTCTATTCACTGCACCACCTAGCTGCCCCTATCTGTTAATTTCCTATCCAAGTGAACCCCTCAGAATTTTTTTTTACTCATGTCCCCATGTTAGCTACCTTTTTTCTCCCTTTTTCCCCTAACAGATACCTCTTATTCAATGTCTTCACCCATTAGATTATAAGTTACACAAGGGCGGGTCTTTTATCTTTCTTTTTATCTCCAGGACTTAGCACAGTGTGTGGCTCATAAAAGGTGAAGTCTTTACACCTTTTTCAGGAATATTAATGTTGGTCTGATTGTATTTCCTACACTTGGAAATGGAAAGAGATTGTCAATAGGGAGGTATAAGGGTAAAGGTATGAAGAGTCCAGAACTTAGGAAATGTCATAGTCAAGGAACATAAATTTGATGTGAGGTGGGGTGGGAATTGTCTGTCTAGAAATGGGGAAGGCTCAGTAATGGGGTGTCTATATCCTCCAAGAAGTATATAGAATGATAGAAATCTCTACATGGTTTGGACACAATTTTCTTGCATACAAAATTCTTGCTTTTGTAAAAAGGTATGCATATACATACATGCATACATACATATACACATACATACATACATACCTCCTGTGTGTTTTATAACAGATGGCTACCTTTCTTAGACACATGTCAAATCCACTCGCTACTTTTTCATTTCTCACCTAAGAAGGAGAAGAAATTCATACTTTCACTCAGTTATCATCTCAATAACCCACTCTCATTCATTCAATCATTTATAAAGTATGTATTAAATCTCTACTTATATATTACATGACAGGTTTTAAGATTTTAACAAAGTTCATATATGATATAATTCCTTCCCTCATGGAACTTATCATTTACTAAGTCAATAAGATATGAAAATAAACGCTAATTTAACCTTTGACTCATAAATTCTAGTTCATCAAAGCTGTGTGGAAATAATTCAGGATCAATCTATAGTCCCTCTAACGACACAAGATACAAACTAAAAAGAAAGACGTTTTTTTGCCAATATTCAAATTATTTGGTTCTCAGATTTCAAAACCAAGGAGTGACATTCCTAACAGCTTCCTCAGGAATCTCAGTCTCAATTACATTCTAGCAAATGGGAAAAAAAAAAGAATGATGGAACATTCTCCAAGTACCCATTCCAAGAAACTAATTCTCCTCCCAAATATAGGTATGTTATACTCTGTTCAAGAAAGAGTGAGTAAAACGAAAGAAAAGGAAAGGAGATTTCAATCTTTGTAGAATCATCTCTTCATTCTCTGGGAACATTTAAGGTTTTTATGGTTCAAAACTTACTGTTCCAAAATGTACCTTTAACACTGTCCCAAGGTGATAAACTGACCAAACCATCAGCGATTCTTTTTTCACGAATTAAGGTACATGTGGATGTGGATGGGTCAATGGAGATGCATATATTCATAAACTTTGGTTACAGGGAGATGAGGCTTTAAAATCTGGGTTGTCTAAAAAGTAAGTAGGTATTCTTTATCCTCTACCTTATATGTATTCTTACCCCTATGAAAATATAAGTTGTTTAGGGCAGGGATTCCATTGCTTACTTATGTATGTATTCTTGGCACTTCTGAGACTCTGGAACATAATTATCATTTCTCTCTCCCTCTCCCTCTCTCTCTCTCTCTCTCTCTCTCTCTCTCTGTGTGTGTGTGTATGTGTGTGTGTGTGTGTGTGTGTGTGTGTGTATAAAATCAACTTGCCTTCATATGGCCTCCATTTCATAAGTCTAGTTGAATCCTCAGTTTTCTTGGACTTCTCCAAAGGGAACATTCACATACTAATGCATTTTAGTTTCTTTTTGATTGTACACTTAAATATTAAAGTTAAACACACAAGAAAAGAAAAGTAATATAAACAAACATTAAAACTCAAATACAAAAGAAGAAAAGAAAAAAACCTCTTGTAGACAGCAGAATATAAGTACAGATTCAAAATTGATATCAATAAATTTCCATTTCAAGAAAGCCTACATAATAAATAATATGCATTGTATAGAGAGCTGTCCATCTTTTCTTCCTTGTAGGTTTTGTTTTGTTCTCTGTTGTGCACTTTTTACTTTGTTTTTATATATCTCACAGGGCTATGCTGAAGCTCAAATGAGGTAATTCTGACCAAATGCTTTAGAAATACTAAGTCACCATAGGAATATCAGTTACCATCACTCCTCTGTAATTTAATAATTATATGTCCTTGCTGAAATTGTTTCATTTCTTTAGATCTCAACTTTCTAATCTATAAAATCATAGTAATAATGTATTATCTGAGTAAAGACAGAGAGTTTGATTAGATAACCTTTTGAACTCCCCATTCAGTTCTAAGATTGAGGATACCATTAAGCACGATTGAAAAGCCCCAGCACATTATCATAAAATGACATGGGAATTCAGAACAAACTCTGGGATGTAGAAAAAATAAGTGGCTATTGAGTGCACTGCTCAAAAAATAAACCTTAATAAATTGAGCAAGTTTTATTCCACTTATTTATTTTTTTAAAATTTTATAGGTACTTCTTATTAAGACTTATTCATTCAAATTAGGTACATAAATACATGTTATTATATAAAAGCACTTTACTATAGCTGCATCTGCTGCAAAAACATTTTCTCTCAGCTTCAGCAACAACTCTACCCATGTGTGCACATTTGCAAGGGAATGTATGCTTCTGCGTGCATGTGTGTGGGTGTTTGTGAACGTGTCTCTTTCATGGTGGTTTATTCTCAAAAGTGGGGAAAGAGTCTCAGACAAACTTAGTCCACTTATGACGTTGGGAGCTCAGTTCTATCACTCACAACTTTCCTTCAAAATACAACTACCCCAGATGAATCTCTAGGTTTCTGCTCTCTGCACAAAATAAATAATTGGTCACATCTTTTCTCTTGAAGCATGCTCTTCATAGGTATAGAGAAAAAATTAAAACAAAGCATAAGCCACCAAAGAAGGGATAGATTAACTTATTATATGATCAATGTAATCACATATGCATATACAATATGTATAATCACATAACTCATCTATAAAAATAATGCCATATATAAATGTTTATGTGTGTTAATAATATGTAGGAACGTGTATACACAAACATGAGCAAATTTATGTACTTAGATGATCTTCATCTTTGCTTACTTTAGTGTTCTGTTTTATTCAACAAAACATTGGCTTTTTGATATTGAATTTAAATGTCATAGTTTTGTTCTTTTTAATCTCTGCTATTAAAGACTGCGTTAACATTCTCCCTCTACTGTTTGTAGCTGAGTAGCTGTGTCTGATGAGCACGGGAGGTCAAGAAGCTCATGAATAATTTATGAATTCCAATAAGACATGAGTATTCATGTGTGTGTGTGTGTGTGTGTATGTGTGAGAGAGAGACAGAGAGAGAGACAGAGACAGAGACAGACAGAGACAGAGAGAGACAGAGACAGAGACAGAGAGAGTCAGAGACAGAGAAAGACAGAGACAGAGAGAGACAGAGACAGAGAAAGACAGAGACAGAGAGAGACAGAGAGAGAGAGAGCACATTCCATTGGTAGTTTCGAATGTAGAATGAACCATGTAAGTGGTTTAATAAGTGAATATTAGAGCATAGAATGTTAATTTTGGCAGGGACCTAGGAAATCATCCAATATCCAATCCTCAAACCTACAAATGATGAAACTGAATTCTGGAAAAGGAAAAAAAAATTATTCAATATTATGCAGTGAGTTAGGGGCACCAGGAAAAACTCATCATCTATAGGTTCCCTGATTCTAAGTCCTTTACTTTCTCTGCTACAGCCCCCAGTAAGACCAAAGAGTTTCTTCTATTCCTATATTTTTTTCTGGATTAGCTGGTCAACATACCTATAATTTCTTCAAACCTACTTGTCAGTTCTTATTGCACATCATGCATCTTCCTGATTTTATACCTTTAACTGGGATAGACACTTTTCCTTGAACTCAACATACAATATGCCCTGTTTCACTGTATTAACACAGAAAGCACTGGACTCTTATCTCTGCTCTAGTTTGCAAAGTCCTCATTTCTTCTTTGAATACTCATCTTAGATGCTACTCTTGCTTGAAATTTTCCCTATTCTGCCATTTTTAAAGAGTACTTTTGGTCTGAATTCCAGCTCTGCCTCAGTCAATGCATGTGCATATCTGCCATAAATCAAGCAACCTCCAGAAGAGTATAAAGTGATGGCATGCCTAGTTGATTTTTTTTTTACTTTTGAAATGAGGTGTTATATAGAGCATTCTTGGATCTTTCTGCTTGCTTATAATAGATCATGTGCACTATCTCAACACCTGGTAACTCTGGGTATGACAAAGTTATTTTCTGGTGATCCTTGTATACCACAAAGTTGAAGAGTACTATGAGAATGTTGAAATTCACTTTTTTGCTCATGAGCAGAAATAGCTGATAATATCTCAGTGAGTTTTTGAAAAGGAGGTGACCCATCCTCAGCATTTACTGTATCTTGTTAACTGCAATGTTCTCATCCATTTCCTAGAATTTCATTAGAGGGAGGGAAACAGGGGTTGGTTCCCCATAGTCCCATCTTAGTTATATGGAAATCATTTCCCCGTATTAGCTAGAATAAGGACACACAAGTAGGTGAATTTGAACCTGGATACAAGGATGTGTCTTCTGCTTCACATTTCTTTGCCTGTTTAGAAATCACTAGAAATTATTCCTAAGAAACAAGTAAATAGGCTTGAGGGCAACGTTATGGTATCAAGAGGTTGGAGAATATAAATTCCTTAGTCAGAGATAACTGGTGGCAGATAGTATCTTCAGGGAAGAAGACACCATCAGCAAGAGGCTTAGTTTAGTTCTTGGCTTGGCTAAACAGAGTTATTTGGACAGTATAGAACTAAGATGAAATGTAGTAAATTCAGCAGCTCTGAAAACTTCCACGTCTCAACTACCTGACAAAATAGTTAGAACTATTGCTTGTTTAAATTTCTATCAATGTATACTGATTACAATAGCAGTTATTCTTTATTGAATCCTGTTTGAAGTCTTTTTGCTAATGAGTTGTGAAAGTCTTTTGTGTTAATCATTTCTTTTGCATATAGGAAACAAATACCCGTCCCACACATGATTTGCCTTTCTTTACCCCATTTTTAGGTTTATTCATGAGTCCACACATAATCTTTAAGTAATTCCCTCCTAGGAGAGCAAGTAAAGTGGGTAGAGAGTAATAATAAGCCAAAAAGAATAAACATGCCCAAGTTTCCTTAGAATTAAATTAAATTCAGATTGAATATGTGGGAAAGGTATTGTTACATAACCTCACCAGAACCACAAAAATGAGTCTTTATTTATCAAACTTTTATCTCTAATATCTACCTTGCTATGTGAATTACTTGTGAGAAGATTCATATTGTGTCATTTTGTATCACTAATGTTACATGATTGTACTGAAAGAGTACACTGAATTTGTTTCCCCATATTTAGTCAATTTTCTGTCAGTTGAATGCTGGCTTTCATTCCATGCACAATGTGTTTTCCTTGCCCTATATTGCTGTGCTCCTAATTCTTTTTTTTTAAATGAATGTTAATTAACATGGCTAATGAGGAAATCGTTTTCATGACTATATTTGTAATTTAGATTTCTTATATTTCTTGCCTTCTTAATAGGTGGGTAAGAGGTGACAAGAAATGTGGAATAAAGGGGGGGAGGCAAGATGGCAGAGTAGAAACAGGACCTCTGCTCAGCTCCAGCTGCCAACACCTCCAACACATGCAAAAATAATGATTCAAAACAAATTTTAGAGCTACAGAACCCACAAAGTGACAGAGAGAAAAAGAAATCTCCCTCTGAAGGCAGCCTGATAGGCCAATAGGAAAGGTCTATCACACAGAGCTGGGAGCCAAGAACAGTCCCAGGTGAGCTGTGAGGTTCTGGCTCCAGGGTGGGCCTGACCATCAGAGGACAGAGCAAACTTCAGGAAAATGAATCACCAGCACCTGTGGTGGTTTCCAGACTTCTCAACACATAAATGC
>JAQQSU010007777.1:0-13126 GCA_028627135.1 Pseudochirops cupreus
TTCCCTTATTTGGTTTTGAAAATCTTTCTTCAGCTCATCTCTAGCTTTAAAGCATTCTTCATGCTTATTGGAGGCCTCTGGTGGGGGCACTCTGGCTGCGCTCTCCTCCTCCCTCTCTCTCCCATGATCTTTCTTTTCCTCAAAGAAGGAATCAAGGGTTTGGGAGCTGTTCTTACTTTGCTTCTTATGCTTATTCTTACTCATGGTTCTTCAGACCATGATATTTTTTTTTTAAATCTCTGTGGGGCTCTGCTTCCAGAAGGGAAAGCTCTGTCCCAAATTGCTGGGGTCCTCCCAGCTGCCATAGCTCTTAGGAAGAGGCTGGGAACTCTTCCTATTTACTTCCGGCTGACTGGATAGCAAGGACTCCAAGACCGAGGCCAAAGACTGCGATCCTGATCCAGGCTGCTCAATGCGAGAGCACTGGCCTGAGAACAATCGCTCAGTCCCCCTCCTGCCTGCAGGCCGTGGGCGGGAAGCTGCAAAGCCAAGGCGGGTGCAAAACCTCTGCCTTTCGCTTTTCTGCTCTGGAGGCCTTTCACCAGACTGCTTATGTCCCTCTTTCACAATCCCCACTCGCAGCTGCTGCTAATCCTCTCACCTGAGAGGCTCCTCCACTCCTCTGTCCAGCTGCCCCCGGGGCACAGCCAGGGCTTCAGGCCAGGCTGGTTTCGGTTCGCAGTGCTTATATGGTTCCTCATAGCCAAGCTGACTTTAGTGGGAAGCATCTTTGTGTGCGTTTTGGAGTTCTAGGATTGGTTTAGAGTCCTAATTTATGGGTATTTTGGGGTGGCTATGTGAGAGCTGCAATATGTTGCTGCTGCTGCTACGCTGCCATCTTCCCAAATTTCTTATACATTACATTAAGCCCCAATATAACATCCAGGGAGTCATCTTCACATTTTTTCTTCAAAGATTCTCAGATGCTTGGATGAATTAATCATTCTAGATTAAATTATGAAGTGACTAGGTCCATGTCCCTGTACTAGGTGCTGAGCATAGGAAAATAAAAATGAAAAACCTCTCCTTATAGCAGCAAGATAATATGTATGAAATTATGGATGTAAAACATTTATTAAGGACCTTTGATGTGCTAGGCAATGTGATAGTTTTTGAGATACAAATAAAGGCAGCTCTTAAAAGGGAGCTAGAAAGTAAGCGGGGTAATGAGGAAAGAGGGAAGAAAAAACAGAAGCATAAGGAAAAGGGAAAGAAATGGGGAGAGAGGAGAAAGAGAAGGGGAAAGAAATAGGGGGAGAAAAGGAAAATGAATATGAAGGGGAAAGAGGAGGGAAAGGGAAGGGAAAAAGGAATATGAAAGAGAAAAGGAAAGGTATAAACATTATTAAGTTTACTATCTGTCAATGGATTTATCTGTGTAGTAACGATTTGTGTCTTCTTTGGTATAAGAAGTGTCCAGCAAGGAAAGTCTCTGCCAGAGCAGTTTGACAACTACACTTCAATTTATATTCTTGGAGAATTCCTTGGAGGAATTGTTTGACTCTGCATGACACTGAACCAAAGGCTATGCCTTTGCATATGCCATATGCCCTGCAATTAGAATGTCCTCTGCCTTCATCTCTGCCTTTTAGAATACATGGCTACCTTCAAGGATTACCTCTAGTATTATTTTTGACGTGAGTCTTCTCTTATCCTCTTATGCCCTAAGCCCCAAGGAGGGGGACTTCTCATTTATTTCGCATATGCTTATATATGCACACGTTGCTTCTAATGATAATATGTCATTATCTTGGAAGGCAGGAATTGTTTGATTTTTTTTTATTGTATTCTATGGACTTAGCACAATTCTTCATTCATACTGGGTGCTCAATAATGACTTGATATTTTTTCAGTGATTAGAAGGTTGAATAATTTGTACTTGATCACACAGACGCTGTGTTAGAAGCAGTACCTTGAACACTGTTACCCATCACCAAGGTTTTCCCTCCTTCCACTTAATCTTGCAGCATGCATCATGTAATCCAACATTATGTGATTATTAGGGCCCTCTTCTTTGGCAGGCCTTGTGCTTGGCACTGAATACAAGTACAAAGAATAAAGCAAGCCCTATTCTACAGGGACTTCAATTCTAATAGGCAAAACAATTCCATATAGAAACATATGCAGCATAATAACAAAGCAAATTTTTACATATATTTTCAGATCAATATTTAAATACCAGGTAATTTAGGAGGGAGGAAACCAGCAGTTGAGAGGCATCAGAAAGAGATTAATGTAGAAACTGATGCATGAGCTGTGTCTCAAAGGAAGAGAGGGACTCTGAGGTGGGGATGGAGATAAGGAAGGAATTCATTTCTGTCATCTATATTTACACATGATACATGAATACATATGTTTATGCTTACAAAACACATATGCATGTTTACATAATGCGTGTGCATTGTGTACTGTTGTTCAATAGTTTCAATAGTGTGTGACACTTTGTCACCCTGTTCAGAGTTTTCTTGGCAAAGAGACTGGAGTGACTTGTTATTTCCTGCTCTAGATCATTTTAAATTTGAGCAAACTGAAGCAAGTAGCTTTAAGTGACTCAGCTAATGTCACACTGCTAGTAAGTGAGTGAGGCCAGATCTAACCTCACAAAGAGTAGTCTTCCTGAATCTAGGCTTAGCATTATGTCTCCTAGTTGCCCTGTATGTATCTATATTTATCATATTTGTTATCTGTTTGAATACATTTGTTATTGGTTTAGCTTGTGTGTATACATGTAAACATGTGGGCCTGATAAAACACATATAACTATGTGGGCCTCTGTGTGTGTGTATACTCACACACAAACACATATATAGTGTATACATATATATGTATATATACACACATACATATGATGTAATGATATGTAAGGTTAAATGGATTTTCATTTTTCATTTAAGAAAACATCACTTTGCTGTTTCATAACCAAGTGTTTTCAAACACATTGAAAGTACTGATGTGTGAAAAGTGCCAGTGATATGTTTGAAGTTTAGAAAATGAGCTATTTATTGAGTCAGTGAAATATAGCAAGAAAACAGGAAAGGCATGCTTGTTATGTTGGAATAACTAAAAATATGTCCCAACATATTTTTTTTTTGCCCAACCAGAATCTGGGTGGGGGAGGAAAGGGGGTGAAATGAACATTTTAAAAGTGGATATTGATATACCTGGGTAACTTTTGGCCAAAGATGTAAGTCCCTGAAAAGCAGCTTTCATAATGAACATGCCTTCTCAGCCATAACTACAGCATTGCAAGAGCAAAGCTATAATAAATCGCAGGAGGGACCTTCATTCATCAGCAGTAGATCTGCCTTCCATGATCATCAACTCTCTTTGTTGGAGAAGGTAATCAAATCATTCAAGCACTTTGTGACTTAAATACCATGTGGAAGCAATGACAAAGTTCTTATTCTGTATCTTTCCTTGCATAAGTACAGACTATCTGGATTTATAGCTCCCTAGCTCTTAGCAGTATGGTGATATGCATATGGGGAAATGCAGCATCCAAATCAGAGGGAAAAGCAAAGGGTTTATCTGCAGAGAAAAAGGAAAAAATACATAGAAAGCATTCTTTTGGAAAGTATATTCAATTTCCTACTTCTAGATGCCAACTAATATTTCTAGTCTTAAAGGAAAATCTCTTGATTTCTAATGTCTCCTTGAGTACCAAGCTCTCTAAAGACTCACAAGTCAAAGTGATCAAATGATTGTAAGAGCTCAGATTGAGAACTGGACCTAGAGGCCACAGTTAAGTTTCATTGGTATGAGGAGAAATAAACACACACATACTTATATGTGTTTATAGTGTATTTTATGCATTTATACATATATATGTGCATGCATGAACACCTTATGTGCATAACCTAATACACTGTTCATATATATAAATTGATCATGACATATTTCCAAATTTTGGTGAGAAATAATGTAGGAAGTCATTATCAAGGCAAAAAAATTCTGGAAAAGATAGTGGGTTTGGATATTAAGGATATTAAGGTACATGGATAGTTTGAATGCTGCAGCAGCTTCCATGAAATAGTCAAATAGTCATAGATAGGTCTCTTGTTTGTTAGGTGGATCTGCTATGGAGAATTTTTGAAAAGAAATGAAAGTGTGTTAATGAGTCACAATCTGTTCATGATGTAAATTTTTCAAATTGGCAAGATTCTAGATTTACTGACCAAGTTATGTAAATTATCTCCAGAATCAATATTCTCCAGAATCGATCATTTTATTTACTGCCTTCCAAACACTCATAGCCCCATACTATAAGATATAAGTGCTTCAGGTCTTCCAAGAACCAGTTTTAACTCTGCTTGCAAAGAAACCACAATAGATTATAGTCTGATAATGATTGTCATTGACCCCATGTGTCTGAATATTGCCTATACGTGTGTGTGTGTATGTCTGTGTGTGTACATATATACACGTGTGTGTGGAGAGGAAGAGAGAGAGAGAGAGATACTTAGTAAAAATTTCTTGTAATACATAATACATAATTACTGGCCTGGGTATAATCAAGAACAAATTTCTCTTAAAAATCTGGGTCAAATTTTAGTCATCACCATTGAAGACTTAAAAAAAGAGTGACAAACATGGGTTCAAATCTAGATCTGCTAATTACCAATTTAGCCAATTTGTTTCAGGTGCCCAAGAATCAATTTTCTCATCTCCACACTCCGACATCTGGACTAGATGGTCTCAAATGTTTCTTACCTGCAAGTCTAGGGTCACATTATTGTATAAATTAAATTTCTCAGTTGGCTAAGTATTAACTGACTAAGAAAGGAGATGAAAGATGTGTGATAAAGGTAGCAAGAACCTTCATTCCTTCCATTTTCCCTACACTAATGACAACATGAGTGACATCTCAACAGGTCATAAAAATAGAATTAAAATTTCATTCGAATGAAGATAAATCATAATATTTCCAGGAGCCAATCTACTTGCAGGGACAAATTACTAACTCCTAATTAGTTAGAGCTGACATTAACTAGTAGCTTGAAGGGATACACTCTAAATCAGGCAATCAAGTAGCAAATTTTAAACTAGAGAATTTTATGTAATTTTTCCTAGTTAGAAATATAATCATGTCAAAAAGAAAAAAAAGAAATGCAGAAGAATCAGAGGCAGTACAATTCAAATATTTAAATGCCCATTACTTGTCAGGAACTTTTCTAGGCAATAAGGATGGAAGGAAGATGTAAAGAATAAGGAAGGAAGGAAGGAAGGAAGGAAGGAAGGAAGGAAGGAAGGAAGGAAAGAAAGAAGAAAGTAAGGAAGGGAGAAAGGGAAGAAGGGAAAGAGTGAGGGAAGAAAAGGAAGGAAAAGAAGGAGGAAAACAAAGTTAAATAGTCCCTGAAGTCAAGGAGTATGAATTCCGTTGTGACAAAACGGTAATATTTATAGAATTAGTAAATGTGTGATATCTACCTATGTATCCATCCATCCATTGATCCATCCATCTATCCATCTAGAGACTCAAATGCTACCAATTAAGGAAGTAATGCTGGGTCTACTCAACAAAATATATTTTGTAAGTCAAGGACTAATTTATAGGGAAGGTGTCTGTTTTTATATCTCCACCATCCTTTATGATCCTTTGCACATATAAGCAGTTAATAAATGTCTGTTGGATCCAACTGCTTCTTTTGTGTTTTGGGAAAAATGAAGTATAACTCAAGGCACTTATCAATCATGGCAAAAATGTTTGCACAGACTTAATGACCCATCTGAGTCAAATGATCATATTAAGCATCAAATATTTTATCAAGTGCTATCCTTTGTTCATCTCCTGTTGTGTTAAGTCTGAATTACAGCCCAGGATACAAAAGGTCAAGGGAAAAATTACAATAATGATGAAATTTTTTTAGATTCTGTTTCCCACATGAAAACTTTGATACTGTGTGTTTCATCAACTAGGTTTACTTCAGAAATCCCAAACTCTCTTACAGAAGAAAAAAAAATCTTAAAAAGGAAGGAAAATGAAAAGCTGTCCTGCTACACACATTTGTCTCCTGGCCATCTCCTGATGGGAAATTGACTGGGTAGTTTGGGCTATGGTAGATTAAGAACAAAAAAGTCATCTCGAAAAGTGAATTTGTCAAAAACCAGTCTCACCAGAAAAGTCAGAATCTTTCCCAGGAGGCCAGAAAAGGAACTCCAGTAAACATTCTCTTTCTGCCTTGTTCTGGAGTGAGTAATATTTGTACAAGGCTTACACTGAGGAAGGCAGTCAGAGAGTTGCATCAGATAAGTTATACGGGATGTTCCAAAAGCTTCTTTTGCAAATTGAAATCTAGTTTAGATTTGTGCCATAACTGAGCTGTTAGGCATAGAGAGTGGTGTTAGGAGAAAATTTGATGATGGTGGGCATTAAAATAATATTGGCAGCATTATTCGAATGTATTAATACCCCATCATTGTTTGAAAAGGCAGTGTCCCTTTATGTTTCTTTTTTTTTCCTTTTCTCTTACCCAAAGTAGAACTAGTAGTAAGCCCTCAGGGCTTTGCTCTGGATGTGTTCCTTTGCTCTTTGTGAATTTCTTCCTCCCTGGTGGTATGATAATCAATGGGATAGAGTATAAATATGTGTATGGGAAGTGGTGATTAAAAAGTTTCAAGAGACAGAGTTTCTGGATAATTTAAACATTTTATTAATAAGGCCAGAAGATTAATTGATAAAAGAATGGTCATTTGGGCACTCTCTTAGATCAAAGACCTCTCATGGATTTGGGCTTACAGTTTATATGGCCTTCAAAGAGTGTGTTACTGAGGAGTATCAGTGAACTCTGAATGGTTATCACAATGGGAGGATGGTTATATTAAAGTGAGGGTCTTGGGGTACATGACTTGGGTCACCCAACTCTTGGTCAAAGAAACATCAATTTCCATGTCACCTGTCTTGGCAAAAGGAAGAATCAATACTTCACCAGATCTGTCTGAGCAAGGACAATGAGCAGGAATACACCCATTACCCAAACCTTACAATTTCTTTTATTGCCTGATTAGATCTTGACCTGGGTAAATCTTTATGAGAAATTTCCCATACTATTTGGTTTGTAGATAAGGAAGTAAAGAAGGTGAAAAACCCTGGTCTTGATTCAATAATTACTATTAAATACATGAGAAATTTGCATTTCTTGCAGGGAGAAAACTTTCTCATTAGTTATCTTGTTATTTCATTAAACAGTTTTAGCTTAGAACTAATGTGATTTTTCAAGTTGGTTTGGTAAAACAAAATATTCTGATGTGGGTTCATGAGCTATGGTTTTGGTAGAGTTCAACACATTTGAGTGCCTTGAACTTGATGTAAAATGAAGGAAATGGTACTGAGGTCTAACCTGCTTCCAGCCCTCATGTTACTAGAATTTGACTCAAGAAACAATAGTAATGACTGTATTTTATATGTACTTTGCATGATGAACAAAAGTAGTTATTTGATTAAGGTGTCCATTGAAATTTCTTACCCTGACATGTTTAGAATTTCCATGATTGTCTCAATAAGATTAACGATGAAGCAGAGACCAAAAGAAAGTTTTAGCAAACCATTTTAAGAAATTATTTTGAAAATCCAGAAATGAACACCTGTTTAATGGCATGAGATCTCTCAATCATGAATATCAAAATCAATTCTCATTTATAGAAGCAGACTTGAATAAATACAGCATCTACAATTATAATATATTTCTTACTTTCTCAGTCATTGGCAACTAACTATATTATAATGTAAATTCACTGTTTTCATGCCAGGTTTTATCTTCCTTTTCTATTTCATCTTCTATTTAATAATCCTCAAATCAAAAGTATATTAGAACAACAATTAACAACAGTAACAACTTTGTGAGTTGCCCTCCAAGTTCAAAGGTGATGAAGTAAAATTGGTCATTTTAGACTCATTAATTTTATTTGTGCCCAAATCATTAATTTATTGCTTGAGTTCATTCATTGTTTTCTGAAACGTGATAGCTTCCCCAAAAAGGAAATAGCTTATTTTCAGGATGAAGCTGATGCCTTACATTGTGAAGTAAGAAAATGTTACTTGACAATGATGAAGTTATTAGTGAGTGGGGAAAAATAGGCAAGAAAATGAAAAGCCAAGAAACTGTGTACCAATAAGGTCAAATCATTTATCTTTTATAGCTATGACATTTAAACCTCAATTGATTTTAATCTCCAGGGAAGAGGGATTTTTTTTTAAATTTTGAATAGAAAAATGTGCTTTCTATCTTGTTGCTGTCACTATACAAGTAACGATCTTCAGGTTTACATGTAAGCTCTCTTCCTTTCTTGCATGCTGACAGAAAAGCACTAAGGTGGAAGTTGTCTGAATTAATACTAGCAAACTTGAAAATCATGAAACATATACTTCCTACACATAGAGGAAAAATATAAAAATGAAGCAACCATATCTTCATATCTCCATTCTAATGGTATCTGTGCAAAATGTAATCCAGAAATTTATGACATCACATTCTACCAGTTTTCAACGTACATATGAAATATCCTCCAGGATCGTGTTGGCCCTACAGACAAAGGCATTGGAGAGTTTAACCTGTTAGTAATATATGTACTAAATCAGTTTGACACTAAGAAGTAAGCAAACATAATAAAACTAAATGAATCAAACCAAAAAAAAAATCTTTCTGATAAGAATAGAACCATCCCTCCATTTGCCATGTGTTCATCCCCTATTGAATTAAACACATTGAGGGGAAGGACTATTTCTATTTTGTCTTTTTATTATCAGCAAGAATAACATTATTTAACACATAGCTAAATAAATGCTTGTTAATTCACTGTTCTATTTTTTGATGATCCAATCCCATGCCTTCTCTCTCCTTCAATTGGAAGGTTCTTTTTTTCCTCCCATTTTGCTTTGCATTGACAATTCCACTAGGGAGTGAGGAAAGTAGAAGGAAATGAACTGTAAATTATAGCTCCTACTAGTATCTTCCATTTCCTTATCTTTACCAAACCTATTACTCACTGATAATTGAAATCTAGTGAAAATCCTCAAATTTCTTTCTTGTCTCTCTTCTCTCTCTCCTATATTGTTGTGTTTCACAGAATGCTAATCACATAGTCATTAATTCTAACAATATTTAATTTTATATTTCAAACAGAAACTTTAAAACTAGAATGTTTGAGAAGTATATAAAGTTTTCAAACAATGTCTTTACTAATACTAGTTTTTTTCAAGTGAATCAAAATCAAGCCATACACATAGTTTAAAGGATAGCATAAATGACAAATCTTATACTTAGCAGCATATATAAAACTAAAACTGCATATACAAATCTGCGTTTTGAATCATTTGACTAATAAGTTCAAGAAATGACCATTTCTGACATTTAAGAATCAAAGGGCTAGACCTAAAAAAGTTATCAATAATCATTCTATTCTACCCTTTCCTTTTACCATGGAAAAAAACACATGCCTGGAGGAGGCTAGGTGGTGCAGTGAATAGAAGACTGGCCCTGAAGTCAGGAGTTCAAATCTGGTCTCAGACACTTAACACAAAAAACTAGCCATGTCACCTGGGGCAAATCACTTAACCACAATTGCCCTCCAAAATAAAAAATAGCAAAAACAAAACACATTCCCCTGGAGTTACATAGGTAGAGAGTCACATAGGTAGCGAGCATCTGAGACATGTTCCTCTCAATCTGGCATGAATATCTCCAACTTGATGACTTATTTTTTTTAACTTCTCCATTTTCCTCCTTGAATCCCTTTGTGCTTTCTATATCCCTTTCTATATCATCTTCTTTTTCACTCCACCAAACTGTCTTCCAGTATAAAGCACAGAGATTGCACAATATATAAAAACCTGAAGGGATGAAAATATTGAAACCAAAGAGACCTGGGCACATTTTAAAATAGTAAATGAAGTATGTTTGCAGTGCTATTGACATCGGTTTTTTATTTTCATTTAGTTGTTTTTCTACCACTTATTTGGAAACCCACTGGACCATCACCAGTCATCTTGATTTTTGTCCTGCGACTGGATCGCAATGACTATGGAGGAGAGAATGAGGCTTATGACTGCACAGCTCTGTCTCATTTAGATTCAATTCACATGTAAGTCAAGACATTACTCTCATGATGCAATTGGTCCTTTTCAAGAAGGAAGGATGAACAATAACTCAGAGACCTTATCACCATGTGTGACACAGGGAATGATATATTTGCATATATACCTACATATATACATACACACGTGTGTGTGTGTGTGTGTGTGTGTGTGTGTGTGCAATTTACTTCACCCAGAGGGGAATGGAAGCCAAAAAAAGGATTGGGGTTATGAATTGTTCAAAGGTGACTGAGGGAAGGGAATTAACACACCTGAGAAACGTGAAAGTCACTCAAACAATATGATAGCCAGTGACAGATGAGCTGCTTGAGATAAAAGGATTTTTTTTTATATATACTGGTGATTTTATTGATGTAGGTGGGTAAATCCTGGTGCCTGTCTTCTCTTAAGGAAATCTGGCTAGTGTTCTGAAACAAATGAATATAGGATCAAAGATTCAAATCTAGAATGTCTAGCAGCTAGATACCATCTAATCCAGACCCTTTATTTCATAGATGAGGAAACTGAAGTTCAAGAAGTTTCTGCTATGCATCTGAAGACACAGCTAATAAGTCACATATGAGGATTTGAACTCAGGTTTTCCTAAACTTATGTTTAGTACTCTTCCCTGAGGTCTCAAAGTCCATATGGTTCAGAAGCAGAACTTGAACCCAGGCTGCTTTTCTGTCCGCTATACTACAAGATTTCAATACATTACCAAGAACCAACATCAATTTATAGAATCAGAGATCTAGAGCCAGACAGAACCTCAAAGGACATACACCAGTCCCTTTTTTCAAGATTAGGAAACTGAAGCATAAGGAAGTGACATGACCGCTAAGATTACAGAACTTTTAAAGGACAGAATATTGATTGAACACAATTCCTCTAATTGCACGATATTTTTTCCTCCACTTTACCAAGATGCTTCCCAATTACTATTCCAGTTTGCATGGCTTAAATATGAGTTGAATTGCTTATGTGGTAGGATGTTCCATGCATTTAAATTCTTAGTAACTTTTACAATATCATGTTCATTTGATTACAGCACATAGGTATTAGAAGATTTATTTCCATCAGTTCAGCTACAGTCATTAAATGAATCCCTATTAAAAAGTGAACTTGCCAACCAACATAATGTTGAGCCAAACATATAGACTCAGAGTGGCAGCAAAACCTTATTTAAATTCTGGGTAAAATACCACTTTGCTGTCCATCTACACAGCTGTATCTTCATGATGTGACTGACAGTTTTGATTAGGCATCTGTGTAGACAGATCATTGCCAGTGGATACATCCAAAAATTACCCTTCAAATAGTTTGGTATGACCTCTGCTACTGGTATATCTATATTTCTATCTCTATCTCTATCTAATATTCTACTGAATGTAAACACCTTGAGAGCAGGGACTGAGTCCATCTTTATGTTTGTACTCTCAGTCTCGGACACTGCTTGTCACATAGTGGGCAAATAATCAACGTTTGTTGAATTTATTTTTTCAATATAAATTCTCCAAAAATGGAACTGAAGAGAGAGAATTTTTTACTTTAGGAAATGATCAACAACCAAAAAAATTCTTTTTTTTCCTCCCTAACTGCATTAGCTGAAAGTCTATTTTCATGGCAGCTGATAGCATAGATCCAGTCTATTAAATAGTAAGTCTCCACATCCTGCTAGTTTTACCTGTCCATCAGAGGATAAGCCTTCACTAATCCCCCCTATAGAATTGGAAATGGAATTGAAAGGGTGCTCTTGGGGAATTCAGCCTATTGGTTTACAGGCTAGATCTCACTAAAGTCCTTTGGCAGCTAAGTAGGACTGATTATTTTTCAAATACAGTAGATAGACTGAGTATTATCTTGCCTCTTATTTTTTTTTACCCTAACCACACTAGCCTATGACTTCTATCTAGAGAATCTCTTTTTTTTTAATGTCTAAAAATGTTCTGAGCTTTTTAAAAATTCAACTCTTTTGATTTCCACAGATGCCCTATGAAGGACCTTCACACAGAACAATGTTGACATTACAGCCTTTCCTTTGTCTTTGTGGAGTTCTGCAGAGTTACTCATGGGCAATCTAGTTACAATGAAGTCTGTGGAAAATTGTATTTAATTCTTTCAGGGACACAATAATGCAATTCCAATGTTCTGCCCTTGAACTATTTAGACAATTTGGTTTTATTTTGAAGATAAGATTGTGTAGTGACCCCATGCTTGCACTAAATATCTGAAGTCATGTTTTCAAACTAGCATAGTTAGTTTGAATTGTAGTACTTTATTTTATTTATATAATCTCTGAATTTTCTCTGACCAAGCAGAGTGAAGCCAAAATTGAACTCTGAATGTAAAGTCTCTGAATTAATTCTAAATCCACAAATCTAAACATGGACCCTTCCTGCCTTTTATTCAGAATATTTTCAAGAGAATTGTATTTCAACATATCTCAGCTTACAATAGGAAATAATGGATCCTGAATACTCTGATTTTCATCAAATTTAAGTACCCTTTGAAATTTGTTAATTTTCCGAAGATGGCAGAGTAGCAGCAGCAACATATCGCAGCTCTCACATAACCACCCCCAAATACCCATAAAATAGGACTCTAAACCATCCTGGAACTCCAAAATGAAAACAAAGATACTTCCCACTAAAGTCAGCTCGGCTACGAGGAACCATATCAGCACTGCAAACTGAAACCAGCCTGGCCTGAAGCCGCGGCTGTGCCCGTGGGCGGCTGGATGGGAGGAGCTGAGGAGCCTCTCAGGTGAGCGGATTAGCAGCAGCTGCGAGTGGGATTTGTGAAAGGGGGAGATAAGCAGTCTGGCCAGAAGGCCTCCAGAGCAGAAAAGTGTAAGGCAGAGGTTTTGCATCCGCCTCGGCTTTGCAGCTTCCTGCCCGTGGCCTGCAGGCAGCAGGGGGACTGAGCAATTGTTCTCAGGCAAGAGCTCTCCAGTTGAGTGGCCTGGATCCAGATCGCCATCTTGGGCCTCAGTCTTGGAGTCCTCACTATCCAGTCAGCCAGAAGTAAATAGGAAGAGTTCCCAGCCTCTCCCTAAGA
>JAQQSU010007778.1:0-13126 GCA_028627135.1 Pseudochirops cupreus
CAACTATATACGCTTGTAATAGATTTTCCTTTTCTTGATTTCTCAAGGACAGGTGAAAACGTAGAGAAAAAAAATTTGGAGCTAAAAATAAAATTAAACTGAATTTTTTTTTAAAAAAAAGAAAAGGATAAGGGGTGGCTAGATGGCACAGTGAATAGAACACCAGCCCTGGAGTCAGAAGGACCTGAGTTCAAATCCAGCCTCAGACACTTAACACTTACTAATCGTGTGACCTTGGGCAAGTCACTCAACCCCAATTGCCCTGCCTTCCCCTTCCAAAAAGCTAAATAAATAAATAAATAAAAGAATGATAGACAGTCTGTTCCAGCCCTAGATCTATGAGGCTATGAATAATGGAAGGATATTTTGCAGGGTTCGGTAAATGGCACTTTATCACACCAAAGGAATAATAGTAATAACTGTTTTTATAGAGTGCTTTAAGTTTTAAAGTGCTTTACATCAGCAATGTCAAACCCAATTAGAAATAGATTCCTGTAGGTGCATATAGACAAAGAAAACCTCAAATTAGCATTATACGTGTTGTATTACATTTTCATTTATTTTGTTAAATATTTCCCAATTACATTTTGATTTTCCTCTGGCTGCATTTGGGAGTGTTATGGGCTACATGTTTGACACCTCTGCTTCACAGATGCCACTGCATTTGATCCTCATAACAATCCTGTCAGGAAGGTCCTGAAGATATTATTAACCTCATTTGACAAATGAGGAAACTGAGGCTCAGAGAGAAGCTCAACCATGGTCACACAGCTAGTCAGAGGCAGGATTCAAAACTCCCAAAACTGTAATTCTGTTGCTCTCTCCCATTGAAGAATCTTCCTAACTTTAGAAGAAAAAAGAACAGAAGAAAATATCCCCAGAAACTGAGAACATCCCTCTAGGACACTTACAAATAAACCCCAAGAAAGAGGTTATTTGTATGTTCTAGGGCATGGGTTTAGGAAGATTTTAGCTGCTGACTCCAGAACCCCTATTCAGTCAGTGACGACAGAGATTGTTTTTTCCCTCTTGTTTCTGTCCGGATCCATCTGGGTATGAAATCTTCTAATTATATCCTGTGTTCAGTACACTTGTGGGTGTTCTGGAGAAGGTCGGAGATGTTTCACCATCTACTTAACATCTGCTAAAACACCACTGAAGCCAGGCTTCTGATTTCAACATATCCTAAAATATGAGAGCTGGAAGGAGACTGAGAACAACGTTGTCAGACTCACATAGAAACAAGAGCCACTAAACCCTACATAAGGATCCTAGCTGGCCTCATATTGACTCAGAAAATCACATATTAACACTATTCATGTTTGACTGTCTTTTTATTTATTTTCTTAAGTATTTCCCAATTACATTTTAATCTGATTTGGGCAGCACTCAGCGGTGTTGACATCTCTTCCTTAGACCTAATTTTGGAGGATCTCAAAGCTCCCTTCCAATTTTAAAGTCATATGTTCTTATGAATGTCTCATTTTACATAGAAGGAAATCAAGGCCCATAGAATAGGAGTACTTTGCTCAAGGTTATGGAGAGAAAATTTTTGTAGTTGATTCCTGAGGCAATAGGGAGCCACTAGAGTCCTTGGCACCTGGAGCAAGTTTCCTTGGTAGAACTCTTCCCTTTCCATTCAAATACCAAGATTAAATATAAGTGTACAGTTATCCCTTTCACGTTGCAATTTTCCTCATTCTGGTTTCACTATATTGTGGGTTGGCATAAGATACTGAATGGGAATATTTTGTGGAAACTGCAGATGACACACAAAGACCAGCAGACAACACAAAAAAGTTTGAAAACTCAGAAATGTATAATATATATGTATATATTATCATATAATATCAGTCCAAATTTTACAGTAAAGTACTGTAAACACCCCATAAAAGAAAAAGAAAAAATTTAGACGACTTCTCTGGTACAAAGGAAGGGTCAAAAATTTTTACACAGATTTTCCAGGTGGTGGGGGGCACCAAGCCCTTAACCCCTCCAATGTGTAAGGGAATAACAGTATTGTCAGGGGTGAAAGAAGCTTTAACAGAAGATCCAGGGGCTTGATCTTGGCTTTTACCATTTTTTAAAATTTAAACTTGGCTTTTATTCTTGTATCACTTTTCATCCCTTGTGCCTGAGTACTGGTTTTCTTGAAAAGGCTTCATTGGACAGAATCAGAGAAAGACAAAATCTCAAAGTTGTAAGGGGCCTCAGAGGTCAGCAAGTATAATTTACACAGAAGCAGGAATCCTTTCTACAATATTCTTGGAAATGGTCATTCAGCTTCTGCCTGAAGTTCTCTAATGATTGGAAATTTATTATCTCCTAAAGACAACTCATTCTACTTTTGGACAACTCTGCCACTTGGAAAGTTGCAGGGTTAAGTGACTTGCCCAGGGTCATGCAACTAAAAAAGTGTCTAAGGCCACATTTGAACTCAGGTCCTCCTGTCTCCAGGGCTGGTACTCTATCCACTGTACCACCTAGCTGCCCCTTATAATTGTATTCTAATTAGTCTCCCTGCCTCAAGCCTCTCCCAAATCCATCTTCCTCACAGCTGTCAAAGTGCAGCAAATCTACCATGTGCAAAACTGAGCGAGGTTTATTGTTGCTCTTAGAAAGAAAATGACAACAAAGTGATGAAGAAAAGAGTGGCGATAAAGAGGAATAAAGCACTTATGTGCAATGAAAGAAATGTAAAGAAAAAATTCACAGAAAACATTTTATATGCTAATTTTGTGTATTCATTTTTCAATGTTTATTAATTTTTTCCTTTAAAAATTTCATTTTAGTATTTTTGGACCAATCTGATACTCTAATTCTGAATTATGGTTATTATGGGTGAGGAACAGGAAAAAACAGACAGATGTAAGGGCAGGTGGGAGAGAAAAAGACAAGGAGACAAGAACAAACAGGTAAAGGAGGAAAAGGGAGAAAGAAACAGGCAAAAGGAAACACCAGAAGATATTGAATGAAACCAAAAGAACATGAAAAAATATGGAAAACTAATGGTGGGAGGAAGAGGATGAGAAAGAAGAAAGGCTCAGTGCGCCCTTGAAGTGTCAGGCCAATTACTATTATGACAACCTGCTGTTCAAGTCATTCTGTGGAATTCTAATGGCTGATAAACCACTGTTTATAGCTCTTCTTCTGATCTCCATCCATTGTTTTTCTTCTATTTTCTTTCTAAGTCACAACAGTCCACCAGGGGAGAAATTATTCTCTGGGCTATAGCTCAGATGACTAGAGCTATGCTACCCCTAGTGCCCAATGAGATGAAGTCAAACCTACAGATTCCTTAGCCCTATTGTCAATTTGACTTACATGCCGTAATACATCTAAGGGTAACCCCAGTCTCAAAGCCCGTTGTTAAGGGACTCTCTCCTCATTGGTGTATATGAACATAACTCATGGGGTCTTATTATATGACATAAGCACAATAAACAGGAAACATTGCTACCTTATCTGCCCTTGAAATCCTAGGAACTGCCATGTTTGAGGCAAATAACCTTGGGTCTAACTGTAAAATTCTGTCATAATTGTCAAGAAAGAAGAATTATCTGCAAGTAGCATGCTTTTGTATGCCGTCTACCATCTCCTCGAACCACTGAGTTACAACAGAGAAATATGTCTTGTCCTTACTGTGGGTGGCAGCTGCAGAGAACATAGCATGACTTCTAAGAAAGAATCTCCAATAAGAGATAGCAGTTTCCACTTAGAGAAATAGAAGTTGTTACGTTCTAGGAAAGCTTTGTCTACTGTGCCATGCAAAGAAATAAGGAAATGTGGCACATCTGATTGAAAATCTGTCAGGGAGCATGTAATGGTAAGAGAATCTGAAGATCTTCCCTGTCCCTTAACGGGCCTCACTTGGAGCACAACAAGAGAAGCTTATTTAGGGGAGGCTTGTTTTTCGGGAAGGCCCACCTTTTGTTACTTTGTGATTAGGCAGTGAGTCATGAAGGTTGTGATGTTCTCTCACCCTGGAGAAGGCTATATATGCCTCTGGTGAGGTTTGGCTTGGGGGCTCATTTATGGGAAGAGTGTGTGATTTAACCAGATAAGACCCTGGGTAGACATTGAGCCCCCAGGCTTTGAAAACCCAAACGCTGGTGCTTCTCTCTTTGGTAACTAACATTGTATGTATGTAATGGTCAGGCAGCTAGAAGACCTGTTGGGGGCTGTTAAATTGTGTTATTTTCTCTGTCTGTATTTTTTGTCTGCTTGTAATTCCTGTTTGTATTTTCTGAAGTTCAGGGTGCAGACTTTTCCCCCTGAACTAAGTGAATGATATGTGTTTGATTAAAGTAAGATTGTTAAACCCTTTTGAGATGCTTTCCTTTAGAAAAGCAAATCAAAGAACTGTGTTAGCAGCCATCCTGGGTATGCTAGGGTGCTTGCTGCTACAGAGCAGCTCAAACACCATGATGCACTTTGGAGATCTCATAACTCCTGCTAAAGAAAGGTTCCATATCAACCTGAGCTGCTTCTTCTGCCTCTCAAAAGCTTGTCCCACATAGGATTCATAGAGTTAGAGCTGTAAACAACCTTCAAGGTCCCCTATTCCAACCCACACCTTTTGTAGTTAAAGGAGTTGTGAACCACAGAGGTCCTCAGTATCAGAGATGTGACTTATTCAAGGTCCTATAGGTAAAAAATGGTGAGTCAGGATCTGAACCAAGGTCCTTTGACTCCATATTCTGGCACTTTTCATGGCACCATATTGCCAACCTCTGAGGAGGCCAATGACAGAAACAAAGGTCCAACATGTACCAAAATATTCATAGGAGTATTTTTGTGGTAGCAAAGAAATGGGGGCAAAGTGGGTATCTATCTATTGGGTAATGGCTATTCAAATTGTGATATATTAATATAATTTGAATATTACTGCCCCATAAGAAACAACAAATATGAGAAATTCTAAGAAACACGGGAAGATTTGTGTGAACTAATGCAGAGTGAAATAGAACCAGAAGAATGATATATACAATGACTATGGCAATATAAAATAAAAAGTACCTAAAAGAAAGCCAAACTCTGAAAACTTTTCCCTGAGACTCTAATTGATCTTAATATGACAAATGATTTTTTTCTTTGGGTTTACTTCTTTGTCTTCTTTCACTTCATAGTATCTCTTCATTGTGTTTGGCATTTTCTTCTGTTTACCCATATTGCCAACATCAGTTTCTGGAATGCAGATTTGTGTTTGGGTCAGGTTCTGATCCCTCCCCTACTCTTGGCAAGCCCTGCTTAGTCCTACATGTGATGGCTAAGACTAGGACCCACTTTCTGCAAGGAGTCCTAGATTTTTACTTATCCTCCATTGTCTCCCTGTTAGACTCTGAGCTCCTGCCTTTTGCCTTTCTTTGAATCCCTAGTACTTAGCACAGTGCCTGGCACATAGTAGATGTTAATAATAATTAGTAGATGTTAATAATAAACATAAATGTTTATTAACTGACCAACTGACTTATCTATGTTTTTGCCTTGGTTCTTTTTCCATGCATGGTTCCGAACTCCAGCTTGGCTAAATTGCTTGCCAGTATCTTGACAAGCCTCAGATTTCATTTATTGTGCTGGTAGCAGATTTCCTCCAAAAGAGCAAATGCTTTCCAGGTGTTGTCTTGTCCCTTTCTCCTGCTGTAGTTCCTGTTGTGATTGAGGTGTGATCTCTCTTGGCACTGGGTACTGAGCACTGGGCTGGGCTGGTCTCTTTATATTGTTCAGGCTTCCAGGGTTCTGAATAACACACCAGCTGCCTGGATCTAGATTTGGGTACAGGCTACCTGAACGTTTGTTTGTCTACATCTCCTGCAATGGCTGGGGTGTGGAAGATCTGGACCCTGTTCTAGATACTGCCCCATTTCTTACGGTGAGACCAGGCTGCTTGTCCCCTTTGCCTTCCACCTACACTGACTTATCTCAGCTCAGAGTTTCTGCAGAATTCTGTACAGTCCCAGATTGCATGAAGAAGCTTGATTTTTTTTTTCTATCAGTGTTCCTTTTTGTGCATTTTTAGAGTTTTACTGGGGTACTTGTGGCAGATCTGGGCTCCTTGAGCTCTTAACATACTTCCATCCTCCCACAATTCCCCAAATTTAATTCAACTTATCCGTTCCACATCACAGAGGGTTAGGGGCATAGCATCCTTGTCTCCCTCCCCCCAAGCTTTCCCTCCCCCTACAATTGGCCCTCCCTTAATATTAGAGAAGTCTGAATTTTTTCTTTTATGAGGTGTTTATAGGACCTTATTATGAAATTTGGATTAAGTTTTGGATATTTCTGTATAACTTTTTACTTGTTAAAAGGAAGAGTGGAGAAGGAGACAAGAGAAGTAGTTCCAGAAATAACTGTAACATAAAACCAAAAGGCATCAATAAATTAAGAAAAACATCTTGTCAGGTCACTTTATGCCACATAAGCTCTCTTTCCCATACACCACAGCATAGCCTTTTGAAATTTATATTTAGATTCCTCAATCAGAGGGATGCTAGTGAAGGAAGCACAGATCTCGCTTGGAGGAACCTCTTTGCTATTTGCCTTTGCTCATAGCTTCCCACTACTCTCCTACACAGTTCTTTTCCCACTAAACTGATTTACTTATTGCTCCTTGAACATTCCTTTCTAATTTCTACCTCTGCACTTTGGGTCACACCATTTGTGCCCCACACCTGGTCAGAATGCAGTCCCCACTGCTCTCTGCCTAATTGGCTAATGTGACCTTGGGCAAGTCACTTAACCCCAACTGTCCCTTAATGGGCCTTTCTCCCTCCAAAAAGAAAAAAAAAAAAGGAAAAAGAGATGGACCACCATGGCAAACGTATAGGTAAATGTAGATAAGGAAGGATACATAGCATTAGTATAACTGGAGGGAGGGTATAACTCAATGAACTCACATTTCCACTGAAATAATTAAAATAATAACTGACTTTGGGAAGGGAATAAGCATTTATAAAGTGCTAAGCACTTTATAAGTATCATCTCATTTGATTCCTAAAACAACCCCTGGGAGGCAGGTGCTATTAGGATCTAAATCTTACACTTCAGGAAACTAAGGCAGACATGCATTAAATAACTTCCCCAGGATCACACAGATAGTGAATTTCTGAGGCAGGATTTGAACTCAGGTCTTCCTAACTCCAACTCCAACACTTTATCCACCATGCCACAAAGCTGCCTCAAGTAATTACAATAATAACTGACTTTTTTATAGTGTTTTCAAAATTGCAAAGGGCTTCATGCTTATCTCATTTGGTCTTAAGAACAACATTGTAAGTAAGATAATACAGGTACAAGTATCTCCATTTTACAGATGAGAAAACTGTCAGTACTTAAGGACTCCAAATTGCCCACTGCTAACGATGATGTCACCAGAGTAACCCTAAAAGAAAAAAAAGTTCTCAGAGGCCCCTCAAATCCTTAAGGAGGATGGCTGACTAAGTGATAAGGCACCCACATCCATGCAGCTACATGCCTATCTGCTTCCTATCAGGTATGATCTATTTGCCAAACTGATGAGCCCTAAATAATTTAACCCTGGTTTGGATAATGACAAAAATAGCCTGCACATAATAGTCAGGTTCGTTTCTGGAATCAATTCAAACAAATCTTTTATTTTTCTTGTCATTGAACAAAGATGTATTTCTCTTATTTATTAAGAAAATATGCATTATTAATACAACACCAAAAAGGTTTCCCTAAACCACAGACCTCAACGGTGAGTCAATAAGAGACTTGTTTTTAACTTTTACTAAAGACTTGCCTGAGAGACAGCATAGTTTAATGAACAGAATTCTGACATTCAGTTAGAAAGATCCAGGTCCAGATCTTGCTCTAACACTAGTCCTGTCACCGGGGGTAAGTCATTTAATTTTTTCTGAGCCTCAGAATTCTCTGGGACAGATCTTTGACATACTAATGATTGGATGTCTTGCTTGGGCTTCTCCGAGCCTTCTAACCTCAGCACTTTGAAGTTGCTCATCCCCACCTTTATAGTCTCAGCTCCATCCCTGAATCTAAGACTGTATCCTGGCTCTAGGCAGGGGGAATAGAAGGATTCTTGAATGAGTAACTTACTGGTTCAGAAATGACTGAGTTACATGTCTGGTCTTATTCTGATCTCTTGCTCCCCCTTCAAACTAGAGTACCAAAAGCTATATTTGGGAGGGAATAAGTCATTCCTCATGAATGAAGAGAATCCTCATCTCTACTCAGCCCATTTTTCCAACCCACATATTCCTCTTTCTCTAAGAATGGTAATAAAATCACCACTACCATTGCCTGGTGAAAGTCCATGTAGATGGCTATGTTGTTCTAGTCACCGTCTTTGTGACCTCCCAGGCCATAGCTACTTTCCTTGGACACCACTCTCATATATATATATATAGTCTTCCTCATTAGAATATAAAATCTTTGAGGACAGGAAGTGTTTCACTTTTGTATTTTTATTCCTAACACTTAGTATGGCGCTTGACACATAGCAAATGCTTAAAAAATACTGTTCTTTCTAGGCATTCACTACCTTAGCAACCGAGTTCCTAATTTTCTTGTTTCTGGGTTCCAAGCTTATATTCAGTTAACTGGCCCCTTTCTCAGCCTAAGGCTGAACCTTGAATACAGGAGGAGACAAAATTTTATACATTAAAAACAATGAATCAAATGAGACCAATTAATTAAAAGGAAACAATACAACATCAGTCAATCTGATTTCCAATTGGAGGAAAAGTTAGGGACTTTCCAAATTGGGAGGGGGAGAGGCAAACAGGTGAAATTCCCTGAATGCAGAAAGAGAGATGTCCCACTCCCCCCCAATTGTCTGTGAACAATCAAAGGGACATGGAAACAATAACTGATTGATAGTATGAGGCCAGTTTTCAGATAAGACCGATGGAGTTTCTTGAGATGTACAATCTTTAGAAAACCCCTTACATCAATCTTTGGATCTGACCGAGCTAACTGGTACTAGGTCCTTAGTTAAGGGTCTCTAAGCAGCAGGTAGAGGTGTTCCAGCTTCCCAGCCATGTAGGTGCTAGGTTCAAGCAATGCAATAAGTTTTTCTCCCAATTCCCATAATTGAATAAAGTTTTTTCACAAGACAGAAGTTGGAAGGATGACAAGATAAAAATTTTGATTACCCTCACAATTCAATGTCCATGTTTTTTTTTGTTCTTCTGTCTTGCCCTTCCAAACTTGAAGACCTACAGGTTCCAGATCTTCCAGCTGAATTCTAGATTTTGTGGCCAGTTTGATCCCTTGATACTACAACTGTGTTCGTCTGACCCCTTTGTTCTGACCTCAGTGGCTTACATCAACTCAGATCATGGCATCTATTGCTGGTCTCTTGCATGACTAACATTAGCTATTTGTCAAGCCCCACTCCCACCCCCCAGATCTAGGAAGTTTTGGGTCCTAGTTATGTCCTTGGTCCTAGTTACTCACCTTTTGCTTGCTGCTGACATTTCACAACTACAGTTTATCCTTTAAGCACCCAATACATCCTTAAATTTAAAACTATCACTGACCTGCTAAATGCTATTTACAATTCTTGACTTATAGGGGAGCAGACTGGGACTTGGAACAGTATCTTTCCACCAAAATCAGTTACCTAGTAGAAGAAATCTTAGTTTTCATTTTGACCATTGCTGGCACTTTCTGCGTGTACTTGCTCAACGCCAGGGCCAATTAATTTATTTAAAGCTGAGAGAAAATTAAATCTTGACTCTATCTCAGATAATTACTATGATTCTGCCAGTTTAATCATCTGTGTGCAGCCTATGATTTTAGCAAAGGGCCCTTAGCCTTCAATGGCCTTCTGAGGCAAGAACAGCCTAAACTGAGTGAAGCAAGGGTTTAATTATCAAGTTATCATTATGTTATTACTTTCTCTTAATTATCAAGATAAAGAGACTGATCTGTGAGTGTCCAAAAGGGAGGGAGACAAAGGCAAGAGGAAAGGAGGAGATCACGCCTGATTTGGCTCTCAGTTCCAATGTAATTTAAATTTCACTCCCTAGGCAATCACACTCCAGTTACTTAAAACTTGAAATTCACCTACTTCAAAAAACTTTCTATGATTAATCAGAGCTCTCCTGAAGTGCTAATAACCCTCTCACAAATATCATGTCTTTATCATGTGTTTCTATCAATCAACCAACAGATGTTGTGCTAGGTTCTGGGGATATAAACACAAAAATAAAGCTTTCTCTGCCCTCAGAGAGTTTATATTCTATCAGTGAAAGCAACAAAAATATTTGTCAGATATATACAAGGTAAATACAGATGGGATAAGGAAATGTCACAGAGGAGGTAGTACTTGAGATGAGCTTTGAAAAAAGCTAGTGGTTCTAAAAAGCAGAAGCAAGGATGGAAAGGAATGTATGAGTGCCCTTGAAGAAAGAATCAGATTTTGAATCAAAGGACTTAATGTCAGATCTAGACTCTGTCACTTACTGCTTGTATGATTCTGAGTAAGTCACTTAATTTCCATGGGCAGCTAGATGGTCCAATGTCAGATGGGTAGGGAAGTGGACAGAATATGGTGCTAGAGTTAGGAAGACCTGAGTTCAAATCCTGCCTCAGACACTTACTAGCTGTGTCACCCTTCACTTCAACCTCTATCTACCTCAGTTTTCTTAATTGTAAAATGGGGATAATAATAACACTCATCTCCAAGGATTGTTATGAGTATCAAATGAGATAATATTTATAAAGCACTCAGCACAGAACACAGTAGATGCTCATTAAATGTTTGTTTCCTTACTTCTTTCCCCTCCTAGGCTCCAGTTTCCTCTGTAGGATAAGATCTGACTAGATTAGAGAGCTTCCAAGGACCCTTCTATCTCTAATTTATGATTTTATAAGGGAGAGGGTACCCAAGCAGGCTAGTTTTATTGGACTAAAAAGTGCATGGAGTGGAGTTTGATTTATCCATCTCATGTAAATTCACCTCTCTCACTTTCTCTGAAAGAAGAGTGGTATGGGAGAAAACACCCTGTCCTTGGAAATAAATTACCTAGGCTTGAGGTCCAATACTGATGAGTGCTGGTGTGATCCTGAATGAATCAGTCTCTTGAAGGCTGTTTCCTCATTTACAAAATAGAAATAGTAATATTTGCTTTTACGTGAATGTGGTATATAAATTTGAGTTATTTTCATTATGGTTTCTCTTATTTGCCTCTTTCTAATTGTAAACTTCCTGAGGAGGAACCATGCCTTCTTATTCTTTAACCAATAAATGTATATAATAACATTATTCCCAGTGTAAACTATCTATCATTTAATTAGTAAATATTGCTTGAATGTCTCCTAGGTGCTCAGAACCATTCTAGGAACTGTGGGGATACAAAAGAAGTATAAGACCTTGTTAATGCTCTCAAGAGCTTGCTGAATCTAGTTGGACTAAATTAAATTTAACTCAGTAAGGGTTTGCTGAGTACCTACTGTGTGCAGGGCACTCTTTTAGTCATTGGGGAAGATAAAGTTCAGATAAGCTTTAGTTCTGGCCCTCATGGAATTTATAATCTATTTGGGAAGAGAAGACTTATACATACAAAGATATTAAAAAGCAATTAAGTGTTAAACTGTGTGGAACTATTACTGGTGTCATACAGAGAAGGGGAAATCAGTGTGGCATAGGACCTTGCAGCTAGTTCAGTCTCCTCATTTTACAGCTAGGGATGTTGAGACCCAGAAAGGAGAGGTGAGCTGCCCAAGGTCACATAGCTGTCTAATACCAGAGCCAAACTGATGAGTTTTCCACTTTTGAGACTGGGGTGTTGGGGAAAACATCTCAGAGGAAATAAGACCTGAGCTAAAGAACTCTTGTGAAGGAAGAGTGAGATTTGAATAAATTCTGGTCAAGTTTTGCAAGCCCCCAGGGGACCATACAATTATATATGCAAAACTGCAATTTCTTGTTTGTCTCCAGTGACCCTTGCTAGCTCTATTTTTTGCTTTCTTTTTTAAAGGAACAAGATGGTCAGTGCTGAAAGGACAGCTCCTCAGGGTCTCAAAGAACCCCAGGGAAAAGTGCAGACTAAAAAAATTTTGAAAAACAACAAACAAAACCAACAACCACCCTACAAGCACAATGTCTCTAATTAGAAAATAAAATTGGAGGAAAAATGGGTGTGCCCTTTTGGGGGCTGCTAAATGGAACAAAGTTGAGTTGCAGCTTTATGTCCTTAGTAGAAATCATTTGTATCTGTACCATCTACTGGATTTCTAATCCACTGCTACAGTTATTATAAATGAATTTCACCCCCAAATTAGGACGCTAATTTGCCTTCCAATGCCAGACACATACTTCATACATACAGCCTTCACTCTTTGTCCAAGAGTGTCAAATATTTGATTATAAAAACAACAACAACAATGATAACACCTCAGTGCTTTTTCAGGGAATTGGTGCAGTGGAAAGAATGTTATATTTGGAATCAAGGGACGATTCTCCACTTGCTACTCGGATGTAAGTCATTTAATCTCTCTAAGCCTTATTTCCCTCATATGTACAATGAGAGAGTTGACAATCAGGCATATATTGACAAGAAGTCAAAGACAGAAAGAATGTATTCATGCACACAAAAATATGTAAAGCAACACTTTTTTTTATAACAAAGAACTAAAGGGGCAGGTAGGTGGTGCCGTGAATAGAGCATTGGCCCTAGAGTCAGGAGGACCTGAGTTCAAATCCAACCTCAGACACTTAACACTTACTAGCTGTGTGACCTTGGGGAAGTCACTTAACCCCAACTGCCCTGCCTCCCTCTCTCCAAAAAGACAAAAAACAAAAACAAAGAACTAAAAAAAAAAAAGAGTGCCTGTAAACTGAAGAATGGCTGAACACCTTATAATACATAATGAAATATTATTGTGCCATAAGAAATGATGAATATGCTAGACTCAGAGAAGCCTAGGAAAGCTTGAACTGATGAAGAATGAATTAAGTAGAACCAGGACAATAATTTACATTGTTTCCACAAAAATGTAAGGGGAAACAATTCTGAAACAGTTCAGCACTCTGATCAAAGTAGTAAACAATCATGAATTCATAAGATGGATGATGAAACATTTTTCTTACTGCTTGGTGGAAACATGATGAACTAGAGAAAAGTGATGGAGAAAATAC
>JAQQSU010007779.1:0-13126 GCA_028627135.1 Pseudochirops cupreus
CACCCTGCCCTCCCCTCCATCATCCTACCTCTCATCCCCATTCCCCCTATTCTCCTTTGTGGCAAGATGCCCAGTTTAGAATTTATGTCATTCCTTCCCTAAGCCAAGTTCAGTGAGAGTAAGGTTGACTCTTTCTCTTTTGCCTTCCTGTTCTCTCCCCCCTGTTGTAACAATTATCCTTTGTCTCTTTCATGAGATGCTCAACCAAATTCTTTCTCTCCCTGTTTCCTCTCAATCTAATCCTCTCTCACCTCAGTATTTCACCTTTTAGTATATTGTCCCTTCCTATTCAATTGATCTTATGCCCTCTATGTATTCATATGTATATATACACACACACATACTCAGATATATGCTTGTATGCATATATAAACCCTCATATAAATATATGTGTATGTATATGTATGTATACAGTTGTATTCCCTTCACCTATCCTCATACTGAGAAAAGTTTCATCAGTTACAATTATCACTTTTCCATGTTGGTGTGTAAATAGTTCAACTTTGATAAGTTGCTTATGATTTCTTTTTCATGTTTATCTTCTCATGCTTCTTGTGTTGGAGTGTCAAACAAAAACATGGTTAGATGCCACAGAGTAGGTGGCAATGCCTTAACCGTATATGTGTTTTAAAGGCCGCTATGACCTCTTACATCCTTATCAAGGGGAGTGCTAACCTTCTCTCCTTTCATACAACACCAGTCATTTTCTTGGTGGCAAAAAATTGGAAATTGAGGGGATGCACATCAATTGAGGAATGGCTGAACAAGCTGTGGTATATGAATGCATTGGGATATTACTGTGGTATAAGAAATGATGAACAAACGGATTTCAGAAAAACCTGGAAAGACTTGTATGAACTGACACCAAGTGAATTGAGCAGAACCAGAAAAACATTGTACAATTATCAGCAATACTGTGTGTTGATCAACCATGAATGACTCAGATCTTTTCAGCAACATAAACCAGTACAAATGACTTAGAAGGGAATATTCTATCAATATCCACATAGAGAACTCACAAGTTCTGTTTTGTTTTGTTTTTGCTCTTTGGAGGAAGGAAGGCATGGCAATTAGGGTGAAGTCACTTGCCCAAGGTCACATGGCTAGTAAGTGTTAAATGTCTAAGGCTGGATTTGAAATTAGGTCCTTTTGACTCCAGGGCCAGCTCTATTCACCATGCCACCTAGCCACCCATACTTATGAACTTTGAATGCAGATTGAATCATATTTTTCACTTATTTTATTTTTTCATATCTTTTTATTTGATCTGTTTCTTCTTTCACCATGGTGACTAATATCAAAATATGTTTTATATGATATTAAATGTATTATCCATATCAAATTCCGTACCACATTCAGAAGAGGAGAGGAGAGGGAAGGAGGGAAAAAATCAGAACTAAACATATTTTTTAAATGAATGCTGAAAATTGTCTTGACAGGTAATTGGGAAAAAATAAATGCTATTAAAATTTAACAAAAGATATTTCAAGTATTTTCCACTAAAGTTCTTTTATAATACCTCATTGTGATACAGAAGTGACCATGGCTTCTTCAAAAGAATGTCAGAAGAGCTGAAGCCTTGGCAAATACCACTAAACTTAGAAAATCTTCAAGTCTATGTAATGGTAATGGAATTTGGAGATGCCCCTGTATTGACCTGGTTTTTGGGTTGAGTGTTAAAATCCAGAGCTTGTGAATCCCACTTGTGGGATGGACTTGTTGACATGAAGAGAGAGGGCTGAGCTAGGAGGAGCCGTGAATTGGGAGAGAGGCCCAAGCCTAGAGAAGGCCAGAAGGACTTAGGGAGAGCAGTATCCAGTATTGTGGAGCCTGAGTTGCTGAGAGAAAGACAGCTGAGAGCCCGTGGGAGCTGCCCAGGACTTTGAGAACTGCCATCTGGAACTTCCAAGGACTGAGGAGGCATGGCTGTGATGGCGGTATTTTGTCTGTCTGTTTTGACATTGTTTTGCCAGATTCACCTGCTGGTGAAGGGCAGTGCTGCTTGTAGAGGTCCTGGAACCTTGCTGTTGGTTCAGAAGCCCTGAAGAAGGATTTTCTTGTGGTAAGTTTACAGAAATCCTGGGAGAGGGTCTTGCTGATGTTTTCAGGGGTTCTCGTACTGTTCTACAGGTAGAGAGTGACTTGATGAGGACACTGGCTATGGCTTTGTTGAGCCTTGCCTCCCCAGAAACAGATTGCTGAGGGCTTGCCTCTAGTGCAGATGAAAGAAGGGCCTTTCCTTGGGTTTTCAGTGCTGGGATGATATCTTGAACTTGTTGTAGCTTAAGGATAGATTGCCTTTTGTGCTCTCCTGCCCCTTTTGAGCAAGTGCTTGGTGTTAATGGATGGTCTTGTAACTACTTTGCATCCAGGGCTGGGAAACCTTTGGCCTTTTTGTGCTCTGTGATTTACCAAATGAATGTACTTTGTTTATGATTGGAAACTGATCTCCATTTGAGAAGGGACTCTGACTGACTAAATGAATATACTGTCTAGGGGTGGAGTAGTACCTGGATTGAATTGAGAACTTATTTGCTAAAGGAATGAGTTAGACTATATTTTGATTTTCTCTGTTCTGTGAATGTTTGCCCTAATCTGTCACTGAATAAATGGGGTTTGCTATGCTGCTAATCTGAAACTTGGAGATTGCCTTTGCTTGGCATTACAGTCTAAGACCATCAGTGAATTGTCATCTGAACACCAATATAAATAAATTTGCAGAGACTCATTATAAGGTTATTGGTGACAAGGAGATGCCTGTGTTTAACTGCAAAAACTCCTGAATGATTATAAAATGCTTAAGTGGAGTGGACAGTGTCCCCACCAATAAAATCAGAAATTCTTGAAGTATTCTAAGTCTTAATCAATGAGAGCACCTCTAATTGAATAAAGAGTGTGTGTGTGTGTGTGTGTGTGTGTATGTGTGTGGTAGTAGATCAAGTCCATAATTGGGTATTTCCCCCTCTTTTTCTCTGAAATTTTCATTGTTGCCAAGAAAGGTATGATGTTAGAGTATTCCAGTCACTGGCCTGGTCTGATGTCAATGCTTCCTTGTTTGTTTCCATTCCTACTTTTTCCTTTTTTTTTTGCTATTTTCAGGAACCAAGAATATCTATACCTTGCAAAATACACCCACACTGCACTATTTGTGGCATTCCTCTACTTCAGCATGTTTCTCTGGCCTTGTGATTAAAAGCTAATAACACAAGTTCAAGCAAAAAAATAAAATAAACAAAAACATTGACTTTGGTGCACAAGAAGTCACACAATCCAATGTATGAGCTGATACAATCACATTATTTTTCTACCATAACTTTCTGAGAGGGTAAGAGTTATATGAAATATTCTTCATAGTTGATTTTACTTTCTTGTCTTCTTGACTTTGCTCTTAGTATATTCCCAAGCTTGATTATCACCACCTCCCTTTCTCCTTTTATCAAACTCCTGTCCATCCTTTAAGACTTACCTCAAATCCCTCCTCTTCTGTGAATCCTTTCTTGATCCTTGCTACCCACAGCAATTCTTCTTTTACTGCTCTTCTGTCATACCAATCGTGCATAACACTAAAGCAGAATTTTTTTACAATCTTGTTTTTGTTAACTCTTTCATGTATTTGTATGTATGTATATAAATATTTAGCATATATATTTAATGTATAAAATACATAATATATATTTATTTAATATTATTAAAATGACAAATTAAAAATAAATCCTTTTATTTTTATAATATATATCAAAATAATATAAATCAAAAAGATATTCTTTTTGACAATAAAATGTTATCCTTTTGTGTGTAATCAACATTCTCCCAGAGTCTAATAAGATGATTTGCAAATAAAAGTCACTTAAATATCTTCTCATCACTTTCCCATTTCTTACTCTTTTTTATTCAAAAATTTGTTCTACTAAGTCTCTGCCCAATTAGGCACCATTCTATGTCTCCAATCTTCTTTATACTTCCCTCAAATATGCCTTAGACAGTATACTATGCACAGTGTGCTGCATTGGCTTCATCAGACTAGTGAAATTTGCTGTGTGACTCCAGGCAAGTCATTTTGCATCTCTGACCCTTAGTTTTTTCTCCTCTGTGAAGTGAAGAGATTGAGCTAGATGTGCTCTAAGGAAATTTTTTTTTTTTGCTCTTTGGAGGGCAATTGGGGTTAAGTGACTTGCCCAAAGTCACAGGGCAAGTAAGTGTGTCAAGTGCCTGAGGCCGGATTTCAACTCAGGCCCTCCTGACTCCATGGCTGGTGCTCTATTCACTGCACCACCTAGCTGCTCCTTTAAGGAAATTTCTTTTTAGTTCCAAATTGATGATACTTGATAACCCTGTGATTACTCATTGTACAAAGAATATATATTCCCCACACTCCCCTTCCCTACCCCCATGTCTTTTCTCCTGTGATTAACTGAACTTGGAATAACACCCCCAGTCCTCCATTCCCTTCACTCATAAAAATGCTTTAGCATTTACCATTCACTAGTGACAACAGTCATCTTGTTGGTCTCTGAACAAGGATGGACAGGATGGAGGGAAATATAGTTAGTCTTTCACAATGTGACAATTATGGAAGTATTTTGCATGACTACAAATGTATAACCTATATTGAATTGCTTGCCTGCTCAAAGAGGATGGATAGGGAGAGAGGAAAGGAGAGGATGTAGAACACAGTTTTAAAAATGAATGTTAAAAATTGTTTTTACATGCAACTGGGAAATAAGATATACAGACAATAGGATATAGAAATCTATCTTGCCCTACTTGAAAATTGAATGGAAAGAGATAAGAAAAGGGGTATGATAGAAAGCAAGGCAGATTGGGGAAAGGGAGAGGGAGTAAGGAATCAGAATGCATGCTGTCTTGAGGTGGTGGGAGAGGAGAGATAAGGAAGAATTTGGAACTCAAAATCTTGTGGAAGTTAATTTTGAAAACTAAAAGTAAATTAATTAATGAAAATATTTTTTTTAAAAGATCAACCAAAGATTTAAATGATGGCATTAAAGAAAGGAGTGGGAAAAAATAGAACACTCTATAGTAATAGTATGTCAGAAAAAGAGAGTAATATAAAGATGCACAAATATTCATATACAGAAGGAAAAAAGGACACAATTTAAAAAATAAAACCAGTATTTGAAGAAAATTTAAGTGCTCTATGAAAACATAGCCTATTGAACTCAAAGACATAATTTGAAAATATCATCTAAAGCTGTGGTTCTCAACCTGTGGGTTATGTTCAATTTGTAACAATGATAATACATCCTTCATATCAGATAGATTCACAATAGTAGCAAAATCACAGTTATGAAGTAGCAATGAAAATAATTTTATGGTTGGGGTCATCACAACATGAGGAACTATATTAAAGGGTTATGGCATTAGGAAGGTTGAGAACCACTGATCTAAAGATTAAAGCTCTTCCTACAAAACAGCATGAAAAAGAAAGTCTCAATAATGTAAGAAATTATGCACAAAAGCCACACAGAAATATTTCAAGCAAACAATACCATAGCTAGAAACATCTACTGAAACAACAGCAACAGAAAGAAATCCCCCAGAAGTTTAACTCATCAAGAAATCTCCTAGTCCAGTTTGAAAAGTATGATATCAAAATATTTGAGGAAAAAAATTGTGGAGTCAACAAGTTTAGTGGGGGGGGGGGGGGAGGTGAGTCTCCAAACTCCCAAAAGAAGTAATCAGAATGGAACAAGATTACTTAATGATTTTAAAAAGCTATTAATTTTCCATAAAGACCAAAATAACTGGTTGGAACTTTGAGATATTGTGTCCTGAAAAGATGGCAAGAAAAAGCTCATGGAGTGGGAGTATCTTTGAGATTATAATTTGATTTCATTTAAAATAAATTTATACATTATCAAACAATATTGAGAAAAGGCAAATATTAATGGCCTAAAATATGCTAAGAGTACCTAGGTGGTGCATTGGATAGAGCGCTGCACCTGGAGACAGGAAAACTCATCTTCCGACTTCAAATCTGGCCTCAGGCACATCCTAGCCATGTAACCCTGGACTTGTCACTTAACACTATTTGCCTCAGTTTTCTCCTCTGTAAAATGAGCTAGAGAAGGAAATGGCAAATCAGTCCAGTGTCTGTGTGAAGAAATCACGAAATGAGGTCATAAATAGTCAAATACAGACTGAAAAATGAGTGAACAACAAGAAGATGCTAAGAAATAAAAAGCAGATTCAGGAGGTAAATTGGTAGAAGTGACTTTTTACTTCAAGGGGAAAAAAATCTTTCCCTGGTAAATCAATATTATAGGTGAAAGGATAAATGAAATGAAAAATTCTTAGATGAGGAAAGAAGATGGAAAAGGAAAACCCACATAATAACTGTTCCGGTCTTGAGTAGAGAAGTAAATTAAAGGTTTTCGAATTTTTTCTCTGCCTTTAAAATGATGGGATAGTACACAGAATATTGTGGGGATTGATCAGAGAGAAATTTGTGAGAGTTGAGTAGGTGCAGGACAAGGGGAAGACCTGTCAACATCACGAACCATTCCCCAAAAGCCAAGTATATATGATAACAGTTTTATCATCAACTCTTGGGGTAAAGCAGAGGCCACTATGTAAACTCTTCAGATGTGCATTTTGTACTAGCACCCACTTGACTAGGATTCTGGGAAATTGTTGGAACCCCAGAACCACATGTTATGGAGAGGCTTGCACAGGGAGCCATACAATGAAGCACTTACATACTATAGGTCATCATTTTTAATCACATTATGTTGCATAAATATAAAACACATCTACAGTGAAAATGAATGCATTCTTATTTATTTAGTAAAACTTGTAAAGACAAAAGAAGTTATGGAAATAAATTGTCTCTGTCTTGAGTTTTGTCAACATGGTGCAAACATACCCAAGACCTTCCATATAAAATGACCAACAACAAAGTAGAATTGGGAATACCGTAGGTAAATTTTATCTAAGTAGTTTTGTTACTGCAAATGTGGCAGGAACCTCATTATGCAAATCCCAATCAGAATAGAACATCAGAAACCTAAATATTGGAAGCAAACCAATTGTGTCTGCTACAGTATCACAAAGTATTTCTTTTTAAGATCAACATTTTGTCTATTTGTTATTTTGAGTCTGTGCAGTAGTTTTAGATACTAATCAAGGCCTGCCAATACATTTCCTTGATATTCTCTTAATTAAGGGAAGAAGTCACTGTTGATAATTGTAAACTACAAAAAAAAATACTACAAAAAACCTTTGCTAGCTATGTCTGGAAGACTTTCTGTCTAGTGTAGTTAATCTAGTCCTCCCTCCAGACCAGGCACTTAATATACTAAATTAATCTAGATACAATATAGACTTTATAGGCATTACATCACATTAAGTTGGATAATAAGTACAGACACATACTTATTGAAACCAATGCTATTATTAAATGAGACTTGATAAGACAGAAAAAGGTCAAGGAAGCCAGTTTTCTGTTTATCAAGTTGTGTAAATCTTGTAAGTAATTTAAAATGGTTGACAAAGTGTTGGAAATCTGATTTCCTGTTGTCAACTGTACAATTTTCAAGAACAGAAGAGGATGCTATGTGATAGTGAACCTCTATGTTGTAACTTTGCAGTTATGGTAACTCAGTCCTGTGAAAGGGAGAAAATGCACCATGAATTTTATTACACATATTTTAGGTTGTTGACACTATTTAATGTGATGAAAAGAGTGCAAGATTGGCAATCAGAAGATAGGTGATCTAGTCTTGCCTCCATAACTAAAGCTATGTGATTTTTTTTTTTTTAGCAAAAAGGTGTTATTGTCTCTGAATTTTTGTTTCTTGTTTGCTAGGAACCAGACACTGTATTTGTGTTACTGTATCATAGAGTTCACTAATGAGAGGTAAATTCAAGTATAGAGGCAGCTAGGTAGCTTAGTGACTACAGCTCCTGGCCTAGAGTCAGGAAGATATGAGTTCAAATGTGACTTCAGATATTTAGTACCTGTGTGACCCTGGGCGAGTCACTTTACCCTCTTTGCCTCAGTTCCTCATCTGTAAAATTTGTTGGAGAAGGAAACGGCAAACTGCTCCAGTATTTCTGCCAAGAAAATTCCAAATGGGGGTCATGAAGAGTCAGACATAATTAAAAACAACTGAACAACAAATTGCTTAAGCCACTAGAGAATGAAATGGCAAACCATACCAGTATCTCAACCAAGAAAACCCCACACAGAGTCACAGAGAGTCAGATATAACTGGACAACTGAATAACAACAAAACTCAACTACAGAAACTTAGCAGGAATACACATGAGGAAGGAAATTCAGGTACTAAAAACAATTCATGAAAAAATAAAAAGCTGCATAGCTGACAGCATCATTGTTCACTTTAGAAAAGTCTGAACCACTTCTCAGCTGCTGGACAAAACTGCTACTCTACTCTCTTCTCCCCTTTATCCCTTGCAGTTTTGTTGTCAGGCAAAACCAGTTCTCTGTTGCTATAAGGCCTCATCAATGTATTGATGAAAATGGAAAGCTCTTTTAGTGGCAAACTGTTTGCTTGAAGTGGTGGAGAACTGCCAACTTCCTTATATTCCCTCTGCAGCCTTGGGCAGTTTTTATCTTTTTGAGCTATAGAAAGTAGTAGAACCATGCAAACTTTCCTAGGTGTGCTCTTCAACTAGCAGAGAATTATGTTTTCTCTAATCAGCTCTCAGAAAAGCCATACCTATTTTCCTTTTTTTTTTGATAAAAATATAAGTAAAAGCCACAGCTATTCTAATAGCAAAGTAAATGCCAACTCTTCCTTTCTTCTTTTAATTCTCTCAAACCAGAGAGAGAAGGGTAAAACAACTCAAGAAATTTCCAGAAAGGTTTCCCGTCTCTCAGGCTGTAGGTGGTGTTCATGAGACAATCTTTCCTTTCACAGTCAATCAGCTCTCAACAAAGCAAAGCTTTTCTCCCAATAAGCATCCCCTCCTTCCCTCAGAATGGTAGCAAAGCCTCCATACAGACTTTGATCCAGTCCTGTAAGTTTCTTTTTTTTTCAGCTTTTTTTTTGGAGGGCAATTGGTGTTAAGTGACTTGCCCAAGGTCACATGGCTAGTTTTTGTGCTGAGTATCTGAGGCCGAATTTGAACTCAGGTCCTCCTAACTCCAGGGCTGGTGCTCTATTCACTGTGCCACCTAGCTGCCCCAGTCCTGTAAGTTTCAATATTCCTTCTGCTGTAAGCATCATCTCTCATTGTTCCTTGGGTTTTTCTGAAGTGGCTCCACACCCCTGGGGTTCAGGATCTCCTGCTGGTCAACTGAGATGGTGCTTGGTGGGATGTCTCCTACCCTGCACTTTAGGCTCAGCAAAGCCTTAGTCATGCCCTTGTTCCAGGACTCCCAAACCTGTGGTTAGTTCCAATATTTCAGGATTTGACACTGGGGATTTTTAGGGTCAGAGAGGGGTTGGAAGCATGTGCAATTTATTCTGCATCTTGCCTCCCAGAAGTTCAGGTAGGGGATTTTTATATATCCAGGCTGTGGGTTAATAGCCCCAGGAAAAACTGCTACCACTGCAGGCCCTGTGCTTGTTTTCTACCCATTTCAGATAGATCCCTGCCCTGTGGGGAAAGGTTTGGGAATTGCCTCTGTGGTGGGTGAATCAGTTTGTCCATGCTCATTCTCACTCTGTTATGGTTGGGTCTGTGCTGATCTCCTAACCTGCATGCTTCTCACTCTCCTCACACAGTGCGCCAGATCCTACTGCCTGCACTTTCCTAGACTGGAAATCTGCCATACTCTATCTTCCAGTGGATTCTGCCACTCTAAGATCCATTCAGATTCACTTTTTAGAGGTTACTAAAGGAATTCACAAGGGAGTTCAGGTGAGTTCCTATTTTCACTCCTCCCCCAAGATATTATACTTTAATGTAGCATTACTTTTACTAGGTCTATCTCTAGATCTCTGAAAGAGATCAGAGAAAGAGTAAAAGAAAACATATGTACAAAAATATTTAAAAATTAGTTTTGTAGTGACTCAGAATTGGATATGGAGGTCAGGGGAGGATGCCCATAAATTGGGAAATGACTAAAGTAGTTGTAGTATATGAATGTAATGAAATAATGTTATACTATAAGAAATGATGAAGGGGATGGTTTCAGAAAAAAAAAACTTGGGAAGACTTATATGAACTGATGCAAAGTGAAATGAACAGAAACAAGAGAACAATATACACAGTAACAACACTCTTGCAATATGTATTCAAATATTAAAGACTTAGTGATTCTGATCAATGACCCACCATAATTCCAAAGCACTCATGATGAAAAATATTCCAGAGAGGGAACTTATGGACTCAAAAGGTAAATTGAAACATTTTTGTTTCTCTTCCATTCCTTTTTTTCCCTCCACCTGTACTCCCAAAATATGACTAAGTTGGACATTTGTGTTGGATGACTTTATATTTGTAATGAATTTTGTATGTCTTTCTCAAAGGATGGAGTTAATAAAAAAGTTTGTAACTGAAAATGACATACATGAGCTAGTATCAGTGAAGTAAATGGAACCAACCAAATAATATGTGCAATGGCTACAGTAATGTAAATTAAAAAAAAAAACAGCACACACACACACACACACACACACAATCAAAAGTGAATGTTGCAAAGTTAAAAAGAGTAGTAAATGAAAAGAATTTGGGAGAAAGAACTTTCTTTTACTAGTTTTTATTTTTATTTATTTTTAGTTTTCAACATTCATATCCATAAGATTTTGCGGTATAATTTCTTCTCTCCCTGTGTTTCCCCTACCACCCACCCTAAAATAGCAAGGCTACTGAATACTCTTTCTCCCAATCTGTTCTCTCTTACATCCTCCCCCTTCACTCCCCTAACTTTCTAGTAGGGCAAGATGAGTTTATATACTCCAGTACCTGTATATCTTATTTCCAAGTTGCGTGTAAAAAAACACAATTTTTAAGCATTTACTACATTTTTCCCTGTAGTGTTATACTCAGTTTTGCTGGGTAGGTGATTTTTTGTTTTAGTCCTAGCTCCAGAATATCATATTCCAAGCCCTCTGATCCCTTAATGTAGAAGCTGCTAGGTCTTGTGTTATCCCAATTGTGTTTCCACAATACTCAAATTGTTTCTTCCTGATTGCTGTATTTTGAAGGGGTTATTCTCTTCAGTGAATTTTTGAAATTCCTTTTCCATCTGGCAAATTCAGATTTTTTAGAGCATTCTTCTCTTTATTGGCTTTTTGGTCCTCTTTTGCCACTTGAGTTAGTCTATTTTTTAAGGTGTTATTTTCTTCTGTGTATTTCTGGGTCTCCTTTAACAGGCTGTTGACTCACTTTTCACGATTTTCTTGCATCTTTCTCATTTATCTTCCCAATTTTTTCCCCACTTCTCTTACTTGATTTTCAAAATCCTTCTTGAGCTCCTCCATGGCCTGTAACCAATTCATATTTTTCTTGGAGGCTTTTGATGCAGGAGTTCTGACTTCACTGTCTTCCTCCTGCTCCATGCCTTGATTTTTTTTGTGCCCAAAAAAGATTCTCTCATCTGTTTGTTCATCCTGTGCTTGCTTATATTAGCAGCCAATTGTTGGACTTTTGAGCTCTTTGCCATGGTAGAACTCTGCTTCCAGAAGCAACAGAACTATGTCCCAAATAACTGGGGTTTTTGCAGCTGCCAGATCTATTAGATGGGTGCCCTCTCTACAGCCCCCCACACACTCTGTCTCACTGGTCACACATGCCAGGACCACCACCCAAGAAAATAATCTGGATCCAAGCAAGTCAAAGCAAGAGGGATCACCTTCTGAATGGTTGCTTTGTCCCCCTACTATCCAGGCCAGGAGCTCTGAAGCAGCCACACTGCACAGCCACCACACCTCCTCTACTTATCACTCTGGGCATAGCAGCTGGATCACATTCGCTCTGTTCCAAAAATATTCCACACTAACCTCTTACTTTGTCTTTGGCATTTGTGGATTGAGAAGTCTAGAAACTGCTACAACTACTGGTGATTTACTTTAGTGAGGTCAGCTCCAGCTTGGCTAGTTGGGGCCACCCTGGGGATAAAAGCACGTCTCAGGCAGGAGTGTTCTCAGCTCCCAGCACTCTGTGATGGATCCTTTCTGCCAGCCTGCCAGGCTTCCTTCATTGAGAGATTTTTTTTGTTAATTTATTTATTTTCTGGTTTACATCATTCATTTCCACAAGATTTTGAGTTACAAATTTTTTCCCCATCACTCCCCTACCCAACACCTCAAAACAGCCATCCCACTGTATAACCCCTCCCCCAATCTGATCTCTCCTATATCCTCCTCCTCCCCTTTCTGATTTTCCTGTAGGGCAGGACAGATCTCCCTGTCACAGTGCTTGTGTATCTTAATTCCCAGTTGAATGTAGTTGTTAATAATAATAATAATAATAATTGTACATATATATTTTTAACATTTGATTATAGAACTTTAAGTTCTAGATTCTTTCCCTTCCTCCCTGATCACCCACCCCCACTGGAAAGACAAGTAATTAAATACAGGCTCTATATGTGTAATTAGGCAGAACCTCTCCACAGTGGGCATATTGTGAGAGACTGATTATATGTCCCTCCTTCCCATCGGGCCCTGCCCCCATTCTATTCCCTACCCTGACCCTGTCCCTGTCCCTTTACAGAAGTACATACTTCCATCAGCCCTCCTTCCCACCCTGCCCTACCCTCCATCATCCCACCTCTCATCCCCATCCCCCCAACTTTCCTGTGTGGCAAGATACCCAGTTTAGAGTTTATGTCATTCCTTCCCTAAGCCAAGTTCAATGAGAGTAGGGTTGACCCTTTCCCTTTTGCCTTCCTGTTCTTCCCCTCCTTTGTAACAATTATCCTTTTCCTCTTCTATGAGATGATTAACCCCATTCTGTCTCTCCCTGTCTCCTCTCATTCTAATCCTTTCCCACCTCAGAGTTTCACCTTTTAGAGTATTGTCCCTTCCTATTCAATTGATCTTGTGCCCTCTATGTATTCATATATACACATACTCAGTTATGTGTTTGTATGCATATATAAACCCTCCTATATAGACATATGTGTATGTGTATGTATATATACATTTGTATTCCCTTCACCTATCCTCATACTGAGAAAAGTTTCATAAGT
>JAQQSU010000778.1:0-17753 GCA_028627135.1 Pseudochirops cupreus
CTGGGTCCTAGAGCCAGCTGAAGTGCTGGAGGACTGAAGAAGCATGACCAGGATAAGACTTTGTTTGTTCGTGGCCTGGCTGATCCTTGAGTTCCAGGCAAGAGAAGTGGTGAAGAGTTTGGGATGTGCTGAACCCTGTGAACTTCAGTGTGTGCCAGGGACTTCCCTGAGGACTGGACAAGGACCTGGGAGCTGTCTACCCCTGAGGACTGGATAAGGACCTTGGAGCTGTCTGCTTCTGAATCCAGGTGACTGTTTGGCGGATTCAGGAGGGAGCTGGGGACCATGGAAAAGGATCCAGGGAATCAGGGAGACCACCCAGAGTCAAGATGAAGAAAAGGCCTCCCCTTGGATGAAATTGAGGTTTTCTGGACACCGAGGGGTAGAGGATTTGTGTGGCTTTCTAATGACTATATTTTGTGATTAATGATATTTAGTAATTGTGAATCTAGAATAGTGACTAAGTTAATAGTTGCCCCATGAGTGGAAGTTTGATTATTCTATTGTGAATTGATTGAATGATTAAGTATTGAGTTGCCCCATGAGTGGAAGTTTGAGTATTGTATTGTGAATTGACTGAATGATTAAGTAAGGAGGGTTTCCCCCTTAGGGAAACCCGATGATTATTCTTTTGTTTCTTGTTCTAAATATTGTGGCCACTGGTAGTGAAAACTGTGTGGCCATTTTCTGTGATAAGATGTAATGTTGTGAATATTATATTGTGATATATTGTGAATGTTTGCCTTGATTTGTAACGGAATAAACAGTGTTCACTATATTGTGTAATCCGAACCCTAAAAGCTGTTCACAGTAGCATTCTTTTGGGAATCTGCTGGTGCATGGCATTACACTCCTTGACGTGGAAGTTCACTATACCAGTCTAATCTAGCCCCTATTCCTATCTCATGTATGCATACACACATAAAATAGTGTATGTTTTGTTATGGAGCTAGATAGATGCCAGAAGCATTTATATATTTACATACTATTATAAATCTATATTTAATACATTTTTAAAATCTAGAAAACCAGAGCTGAAGATTGAAAATTTTTTGAGAAAAATAAACCCTGAATGGTGCTCATTCACTTCTGGACTCCTCCTGTCCATTAGTAAAATAAGATACTAATATAATTCCTCTTTCCCTAAAGCCTGATCACTCTCTCATCTCTATGATTCATGAACTATTCAGAGTTTCCATGGGGGATCAATATGTGCTGGTGATCTATTTTAAAATGCAATCATAAGGTCCCAGCTATGTTTTCTTAATGTTAAGTCAGTGACACAATAAAAATTCCTTTCTAAATGAATCAGATTCTGAGTTCCCAACTTAGTCATTTCATGCTAATAACTGTCGATGGCAATAGCTCAAACCAGTGGGCTAGCAGTTAGTATATGGAGATTAGTTCATAAAATTTGGTTTGGAAGGGAACTCAGAGGTCATCCATATAGTCCAACATAGAATACCATACCTTAAGGGGGATGAGACTTGTTTTGGTTGGCCCCAGAGGACTAGGAGCTATGTGTGGGAGCTGCAAGTCAATGCAGTTTTTTAATTTTGTTTTTAAATATGAATGTACATTACCCTAAATAAAATGAGCATTTCCATATACAAAAGAGAACAGAAAAAGAGTGTTACATATATGAAATTCTGACTTTATTATGTATAGCTTGCTTTTCCTTTTAAGTGTCTAATAAATTTAGTACTCAACTTTCAAAACTGCCCAGCTTATCTGTATGTACTGTGCTTCAAAAAAGCCCCCAATGACTCTTTTCCTTCTATTCTCTTTTCTTTGACAACCCTATTGCTACGAGTCTTTAAGCAAAGGCTAGATGACCACTTAGCAGCTATGCAATACTAAGGATCCTTGTTCAAGCATGGGCTGCCCTAGAGTGACCCTTGGGGTCTTTCAAATTCTGAAATTCTGTTATTCTCTAGTAAAGCACTAATCCCCCTACCCAAACGTTCCTTTATAGAGGGCTCAGATCACAACTCTCCTGGTAACTCCATTTTCCATCAGCATCTCTGCGTGTTTTTGACTCCGTGTAACTTCAGTCGGCCTGTATCTAATCCCATGAAGGCAAGGACCCTCTTTCTTTTTCTTATTTGTATTCCCACTGCTTAGCACAGTCTCTGACACACAGTAGGCACTTAATAAATATCTACTGAATTGAACTGAAATTCTATGATTCTGCCTTTGTAGTGTAAAGAGAAGATTTTTCAGATGCCATCTTCCTCAACTCAAACTTTGGCAAGAATCACCTTTGTTACAGGGAGCCAAACTAGGTCTCCTGGTTGATGAAAATTATCAATAATAGAGGGATTAACTGCCATGAATACATTTTGACATCAGAAAATTGGTGTTATTATGGTTCTCTCTCTCTCTCTCTCTCTTTTTCACACACACACACACACACACACACACACACACACACACACACACACCCGGCATTAGCCATTTACAATATCAAATAATGCTACTTTTTCTGAGAATTAGATGAAGGTAGTGAATACCAGAGGTCAACTGTACAGTCAGTTTTAGGGAATCGGATTGCTAATTCTTTATTCAAAACACAGTATCTTCTTGGAACTAGTATAAGCATCAGCTTGAAACTAGTGTAGGCTACTAGTGTAGTATAGAACTTGTCTTGTTAAATAATGTACAATGGTCCCCTCCCTTTTGAAAAGACTTGAAAATACAGATACTGTGAATGGCCACTGTAAAAGGTAATTAGGCCACTTTTTGTTAGAGAAGCCTCTCACATTTTAAAACATTGGATAACAAAGAGAAAATAATAACAATAGTATACATTTGGGGTTACTTGACTAAACTGATTTCACTTAAGCTTTTTCTTTCTTTCTTTTTTAGCTCAATACAAAATTCTCTCCTTGACATTGTCCCTCTGATAAATACATCATTGGTGCTTTCTGGTGACCCTGAATTTTTTTTTAATTTAATATATTTTCCAATTACAAGTTAAAACAATTTTTAACATTCAGTATTTGAAATGTTGAGTTCCAAATTCTTTCCCTCCTTCTCTCCTCCCCCCTCCTTGAGAAGACAATATAGATAACACATGTGCAGTCATGCAAAATATATTTCTATATTAGCCATGCTGTAAAAGAAAGCACAGACTGCCCCCACCCCCAAAAAACCCAGGAAAGTAAAGAAAGTTTAAATAAAGTATTCTTCCATCTCCATTCAGATTCTATCAGTTATCTCTGGAGATGGATAGCATTTGTTATTGTAAGTCTTTTGGAACTGTCCTGGATCGTTGTATTGCTGAAAATAGCTGTTATTCACAGCTGATCATCATACAATGTTGCCGTTACTGTGTATAATGTTCTCAAGGCTCTGCTTATTTCACTTGGCATCACTTCATATTTGTATTCCCAGGTTTTTGTGAAACCATCCCGCTTGTCATTTCTTATAGCACAATAGGATTCCATCACAATCATATACTGTAACTTGCTTAGTCATTCCCCAATTGATGAAAATCCCATCAATTTCCAAATTTTTGCCACCACAAAAAGAACTGCTGAAAATCTTTCTGTGCATATAGGCTCCTTTCCTTTTTTAAAATCTCTTTGGGATACAGACCTGGTTGTAGTATCACTGAGTCAAAGGGTATGCACAGTTTTATATCCCTTTGGCCACAGCCCCAAACTGTTCTTCAGAATGGTTGTATCAGTGCACAACTTTACCAACAGCGAATTAGTGTCTCAATTTTCCCACACTCTCTCCAACATTTATCATTTCCATTTTCTGTCATATTAGCCAATCTGATAGGTATGAGTTGGTATTTCAGAGTTGTTTTCATTTGCATTTCTCTAATCAATAGTGATTTAGAGCATTTTTTTTCATATGGCTATAGGTAATTTTTATTTCTTCTTCTGAAAACTGCCTGTTCATATCCTATGATCATTTATCAACTGGACAATGACTCATATTCTTATGAATTTGGTTCTGTTGCCTATATATTTGAGAAATGAGACCTTTATCAGAGAAATTTGTTGTAATATTTTTCATGGTTTCCTGTTTTCCTTCTAATTTTGACAGCACTCATTTTGTGTAAAACCTTTTAATTTAATTTAAGCAAAATTATCCATTTTACATCCTGTAATTCTATCTTTTGTTAGATCATAAATTCTTCCCCTATCCATAGATCTGACAAAATATTCCATGCTCCCCTAATTTGCTTAAAATATTACCCTTTATCTCTAAATCACATCCCCATTTTTATCTTATCTCATTATATGGTATGAAATGATGGTATAATACCTAGTTTGTGCCAAACTGTGTTCCAGTTTTCCCAGCAATTTTTGTCAAATAGTGAGTTCTTATTCCAAAAGCTTATATCTTGGGGTGGCTAGGTGGCACAGTGAGTATAGCACCAGCCCTGGAATCGGGAGGACCTGGGTTCCAATCCAGCCTCAGATGCTTACCACAAAAAAAACTAGCCGTGTGACCTTGGGCAAGTCGCTTAACCCCAATTGTCACTTAGCCTTCCCATCTCCAAAAAGCAAAACAAACAAACGAACAATAAAACAGTTTATATCTTTGGGTTTAACAAACACTAGATTACTATGGTCATTTACTATAATACACCGTGTACCTAATCTATTCCCCTGCTCCACCCCTCTATTTCTTAGCCTGTACCAGATTCTTTCAATGATCACCATTTTGTAATATAGTTTGAGATCTGATGCTGCCAGGCCACCATCATTCACTTTTTTTCTATTGATTCTCATGATATTCTTGACTTTTTGTTCTTCTAGACGCATTTTGTTATTATCTTTTCTAGCTCTATGAGATAACTTTTTGGTATTGATTGTATGGCACTGAATAAGTAAACTAATTTAGGAAGAAAAGTGTTTGTAATTGTGTTCATATAAGCCCTGGATTTGTCTTGGCAGGTAGACTCCAAAGTGTTTTATATTGTCTGCAATTATTTTAAATGGGATTTCTCTTTTTATCTCTTCCTGCTGGACTTTGTTTGATCTACAGAAATGCTGATGATAATGTGGGTTTGTTTTATATCCTGGAATTTTACAGCAGTTGTTAATTACTTCAACTAGTTTTTTTTTTAGCTCATTCTCTAGGATTCTCCAAATATACCATCATATCATATGCAGAGAGTGAGTTTTGTTTCCTCATTGCCTATTCTAATTCCTTTCATTTCTTTTTCTTCTATTTTTTTCTATAGCTATTATTGCTAATCCAACAGTGAATAATAGTGGCACCAACAGGCAACCTTGCTTTGCTTCACTCATTACCTCACTGGGAAGGCACCTAGCTTGTCCGCATTAAAGATACAACCTGTGTTCTTGAATGTTTGGCTAAGGGGAGCCTAAACTCCGGCAGGTTTTACCATGCTAGATAGCCTTTGACATGTCCCTTTACATAAGAAAACAGAGAAGGAATCTTATCACCCTTGTGGCTATCCACAGGGGTATAGTTTTTTTTTTTTAGCCCTATAGACTCAGGGAGGCTGTCTCCTAAGGTATGGAGGACTCATTATCTATGTCAGTGGAAGGAGTACCCACAGTGAGGAAATTAGAGATCTTTTGATGTAGTGAAAGATTCAATCTGGTTACAAAAATAGCTTTCATTTCCTAAACAAAATGGTTTTCTTTGTTTTTTGTTAAGCTTCAATGTCACTGGGCATATCTATAGAGATGTGAAGCCTTCCACAGCACAATAGGTCCTACATAATACACACTTAAGACTCTATTTTCCAAATAGTGTGTCAGTGGGGGTTGGTTTGAGGAACAAAGATGGAAGATCTAACTTTGGATTTATACTCAGAGAAAGAAAAAAATAAAATTTTATTTGGAAATCACCTGTCTACTTCTGACAACAGGCTGATGGATAGAGCCAGTTTATTTACTGTGATGAAAATACCTTGGTTGAAGGGCTTTGTTTTTTTTTTTTTTCTTTGAGAAGACAAAGAAATACTGAATGTCTAGGTTTAAACTGAGAAATCTGGCTTTGGGCACTAAAATGTGTAATATCCTGTTTATGAGTTTTGTTTTAATGACAGACATGACAGGGAAAGCTTTTCATCAAATCATCCCCATAATCATAGCCAACAGCAGCTAGGTGGTGCAGTGGATAGAGCACTGGCCTTAGAATCCGGAAGATTCATCTTTATAAGCTCAAATCCAGCTTCAGACACTTAGCTGTGCAACCCTGGGCAAGTCACTTAACTTCGTTTGTCTCAGTTTCTTCATCATCTGCAAAATCAGCTGAAGGAAGAAATGAATTTCATTATCTTTGCCAAGAAAACCCCAACTGGGGTCACAAAGAGCTAGACATAACTGAAAATGACGAAATAACAACAGAAATACTTACTATGAGCCCAGCACTGTGCTAAGCACTTCGCAATTATTATTACATCATTTGATCCTCACAACAATCCTGGGAGGTAGGTGCTATTATTATTACCATTTTGCAGATGAGGAAACTGAGGCAAACAGAGGTTAAATGACTTGCCCAGGGTCACATAGCTAGTACACATCTGAAGTGGACTGTGAACTCAGTTCTTCCTGACTGCAGACCCAACACGCAATCCACTGTGTCACATAGCTGCCCCATGATGTAGTATTCATATTTGCAATGTTCATCTTCTTCCAAACCTCTTTGAGGGTCTTCACTGAGTGAGTTCTCCCTAGGTAATACATTGAAAGGAAGAAGATAATGAAAATCTCTTAGAGCACCTCATGAAAGTTCTTGTTAACAGGAAAAAGGATATAGCTTTGGGGCAGGGAAAGAAGAGACACCAGGTTGCATTTACCTAGGACAAGAACTACCCTTAAATATTTTAAGCAAAATAATCCAAGTAGTTGATGTTTTATCCATGTGCCATTTACAATGAGCTGAATGCCTGTCTTGAACATTGGCCAGATGCAACAGCTCTAGGGGCTCTTATGGTATTTCCCTGATATTGCTGTTGTTTCCCTGGTAAATTTTGAGAAAGGTGACTCATGTCTGGCTTTGTAAAATGGAGGTAAAAACATATTACAACCTAGGGACATGTTGTGATTGCTAATATCCAGACTTCCCTCAAAGAGAGGAGGAGCCCACTTTCTAAGAGCTCTAAGTGTTAGCAGGTTTTTCTTTACACCAAGCCTGAAGCAACTTCTGTGCAACTTCCCTCTTATTCATTTCAATTTGTGTCCTCTGGGGCCAAGTCAAATAAGTTTCATCCCTCATCTACAAAAGAGGCTTTGAAATACTTGAACAGAGTTATCATGTTCCCCTAATTCCTCACCCATGTCTTCTGTCTTCGAAGTTCCTGATTCAGGAACAGAATGAATGGAAAAGAGCTAACATTATATTGTGAGCTGCTGCTGGAAAAGCCAACACCATCACCATGATCACAACACAATTGCCTTTTTCCTAAATGAGTTCAGTGGTCGGCTCACAGTCTTTCTCTCTACCTCAACTCTTGCCCTCATAGTAGAGCACGTTAACATTCATACTTACTTATTTCACATTACTTATCCCATACAAAGATAGTCATACCTTTGATTTTGCCATCACCCACAAAGGCACCACTTCTATGTTCGTGAACTCTGAAATTCCCTTGTCTGATTACAGTCTATTGTCACCTCACCTCTCCTTCTGCCTTGCTCTATTCTTTGTCCATACCATGACTTCCAAACCCTGGATATCAGTTTCCTCCTCCACAGGTCATGACCTCTGCACTAACCATACTCTCCTACTTTCTCCACCTTGGTGAACACTACACTGTCTTCTTCTCCTGAGTCTCTTATTCCTTATCATTTTACCAGTTTTTCCCTGCTAAACCTCAGCCTTAGATCACTTTCACCATTTGCTGCCTTGGTACCCATGCAGAAGAAAGCTGAGAAAATCACAAAACCATGCTGACCAGATATGTGACAAATTTATGTTATATAACATCATCTGGTCCCTCATTGCATCAAGGCAATCTCTTCATATCTCCCTAATCAGTTCACTATCCTACTCATCACAGTGGCTTTTCCAAACCTTTTCATTTTTCCTCAAACTTCTCATGGGTCCCCTGCCTTCCACTCTCCTAGCTGAGAACTTTGCCTTATATTTTACTTGAAAAAAAATTGAGGCTATTTACCAAGAACTTCTACTCCCCTTCTCATCTCGTATCACCTAGCTTCCTTCTAACACTACTTCTTCCTTCACTCCTGTTTCCCACATTAAGGTAGCCCTTCTCCTTGCTAAGGCAAATACCTCTACATGAATAAGGGCTCCCACTTCTTCCATCTTGTCTATCAGACTGTTTCATCTTTCATCTCCACTTTCTTACTGATCTTTAATTTCTCCCTCTCTACTAGTTGCTTCCCTACTGCCAATGAACATACCAATGTCTCCTCCATCCTCAAAAAACCCTCTCTGGGTCCATTCATCCCTGTTAGCTGTTATCCCATGCCCCTCCTCCCTTTTGTGGCTAAACTCCTTAAGAAGGCTGTCTATACAACAGGTGCCTCCACTTACTTTCTTCTTTTTTTTTTTTGGAGGGAGGAAGGCAGGGCAATTGGGGTTAAGTGACTTGCCCAAGGTCACATGGCTAGTAAGTCTTAACTGTCTGAGGCTGGATTTGAACTCAGGTCCTCCTGACTTGACTGGTGCTCTATTCACTGCACCACCTATCTGCCCCAATTTACTTTCTTCTTAACTCTCTACATCCTGGCTTGCAATTTCATCATTTCACCATAAATTTGCTTTCTTCAAAGTTATTAATGACCTATTAATTGCAAAATCTAATGACCTTTTACCAATCCTCATCTTTTTTTACTTCTCTGCAGCTTTTGACACTACCAAACACCCTATTTTCTCCTTGATATTCTCTTCTCAAGCAGTGTTTTCAGGACACCCTTTCTCCTAGTTCTTCTATGTCTGCTCTTTCTCTGTCTCCTTTGTTGGATCTTTATCCAGGTCATATCTGCTTAACCCTTTGTGTCTCATAGGGCTGTGGCCTGAACTCTCTTCTCTTCTCCCTCTATCCTATTTCATTTGGTAAGCTCATCAGCTCCCAGGAATTCAACTGTCATCCCTATGTCAATGATTTTCAAATGTCCTTATCAAGTCGTAACCTATCTGCTGACATCTTGAAATGAATGTTTCATAAATAATCTTAAACTCAACATGTCCAAAACTGAATTATCTTTTCCCCCAAAGCCTCCCCTCTTCTAACTTCCATATTACTGATGAATACGTCCATCCTTCCTGTCACTCCGACTCATGGCTCACGTCCTTGACTCCTAACTCTCTCACCACCACCCCTCCTATATCCCTAATGCCTATTGCTGACTCTACCCTTGCAGCATTTCTCATATATTTGCCCTTCTTTTCTCTGATATCACCACTATTCTGGTGCACCATGATGCCTTATCACCTCTTGCGTAGACTAACAGCTGGATTGATGGTCTCTCTGCCACAAGTCTCTCATTACAACAGTTCACTCTCTATTCAGCTACCAAAGTGATCATCCTAAAGTCTGAGTCTGACCATGTCACCCTTCTACTCAATAAACTCCATTGCTGCCCTATAACCTCCAGGATCCAATGCAAAATCCACTGGCATTCAGAACCCTTCATAACCTGAACCCTCACATACCTTTCCAGTCTTCTTACACCTTACTTCCCTTTATGTACTCTGCAATTCAGTGACACTGGCCTCGTTGCTGTCCTTAGAACAAGATACTTCTCCCAACTCCTGAAATTTTCACTGGCTGTACCACATACCTAGAACACACTCTCTCCTCATCTCCACCTCTTGGCCCTCCCGGATTCCGAAGTTTCAACTAAAATCTTATGTTCTACAGGAAACCTTTTCCCATCCTCAATTCTGTTGCCTTCCCTCTACTGATTATCTCTAATTTATCTTGTACATAGAGTGAACGTATACAGTTGTTTGCATGTAATTTCCCTCTTTAGAACATGAGCTCCTTGAGAACAGACACTATTTTGGATTTCTTTGTATCCCTAGCACTTAGCACAGTGCCTGGCACAGAGCAGGAGCTCAACAAATGTTTATGGATTGACAAGAGATAGAGTTGAATGTAGTAAGATAAGGTGCAATGTATAGAGTACTGAGGGAATGGCTCTCATTGACTGGCTGAATGATTCTGGACAAATCCTTTTTTCTCTCTGAGACTCAGTTTCCATCTTTGTAAAATGAGTGTATTGTAATAAATTACCTCAGGTCCCTTCTGGTTCTAAAATGCTGTCCTTTAGGGTGTTTCTATGAGGACCACAAAGTGATTTTTAAAAATTTCTTCACTTTGAAAGTGATGTGCTGAGCCTGGATAAAATTCAGAGAACAGCAACATGCATTAATTTTTTTGGTAACTAATAATTTATGTGTAAAGGGTTGTGACTACAATAAAAGGGATATGAAGTAAGTTCTATATTGAAGAACTTGAGGAAGTAGAAGAATTTACCTAGAATAGGTAAATGATTTTAATGAAAAATATTCTCACCAATTCTTCTGTCCATGGAGATGGGAAATGAGATTAACAAAGAGGGGGTACAGTTTGATTTGAACACAAGGAAGAACCTTCTAAAGTGGAGGGTGTTAGACTGAAAGAGAAGATTTGAAGAAAGAAATCTGTAATTACATATCCACAAGGCTTGACACATTCTCATCCTCTTGAAGGTAACCTTACTACATCACTAACCCCCTTCCAGATCTCAAGTGCAGACTGGGCCAGATAATGTCTTGGTAGCCCTTGGTGCTACATAATTTTGAGATCTAAATCAATCTATCAACATACATTTATTGATCTTATACTATGTGTTCAATATTTTATTAGGCATGACGAGTTATACAAATATGAACAAAATGTTGCTTCTGACTTCAAGGAGACAATAAGCTCAACAGGCAGAAGATACACATAAAGTGATACCAACTCAAGAACTCATGGTACAGCAAGTCAAAGATGACGTCCTAAATGTGAATGTTATGACATATCCCATGTCTAGTCCCATGTTGTACTTAAATGCCTTACATGTTACCATAGTTGGTTGTGAAAAGAAAGTGGCTGGGGATACCATTCAATGTTTGTTAGTCATTGTACAGAGAGAGGGAAAAAGATAAATGAGACATCATTTCTGTGCTTAAGAAGCAAACAACCTGGTAGAGATGAGAAAGTGAATCATAATGAAATAAGTGCTTAAAGGAGGTAGAAAAATGCATGAGAGTTAGAAGAGAGAAAGAGATGGCCTCCCACAAATGATAGTGGGAAGGTTTCACAAAGGAGGTGACACTGGAACTTGGCCTTGAAGGATAACTAAGTTTTTATAAAATGGAAAATGGAGGAAGGTTTTGCAAGTAAAAGATACAACAGGAGCAAAAACCCCCATAAAATTGGTTGATCTCAGGATATGGAATAGGATAGGAATGATGAATAGTCCAATTTGAATGGAGTCTAGTACGGTTGTGAAGTAAAGGGATATGATTTAAAATAAATAAATTTTGATAATATTCAATACCATTTTCCCTCTAACAGACAATTTTGGCAAGTTCAGCACAGCTATGTTAAAAAGAGGTTAGAAATCAAGAACAATCTTACTACAATTTGATAATCCTAGAATTAGTGTACATTAAATAACATTTACTCTAAATGTTTTTCAGGTTGAATGATAATTGTTTACTGGTTCAGTTAATGGAAATGTCCTGAAACATGTAACAATTTTCAAATCACTAATTATCTTGCAGTGATCATTTAACAACTGCTTAAAACAAAGAATCCTGAGAGAAAATATATTGTAACAGAAGGAACAGTAGATGGGGAATCTGGAGATATGAATCCAGGTCTAGCTCCTGCCTCTAACAGGCACTGTGACCTTGGACAAATTCCTTCTTTTCGGGCCACAATTTCTTCACTTGTGAAATAATAATAGCTCATGTCAAAACAGCATCTTAAAGTTTGAAAAATACTTGACACATATTACCTTTATTTTCTTTTTTGTTTTTCTTTTCTTTTTTTTTTGGAGAGGGTAAGGCAAGGCAACTGGGATTAAGTGACTTACCCAAGGTCACCCAGCTAGTAAGTGTGTCAAGTGTCTGAGGTCAGATTTGAACTCAGGTTCTTCTGACTCCAGAGCCAGTTCTCTATTCACTGCACCACCTAGCTGCCCTGCATATGAGCTTTTTTTAAGACCCATGAAATTAGAGGCTATTATCATGTCCATTTTACAAAATGAGGTAGAGAAAGATTAAATGAGTTGTCTAGGGTCACTCAGCTAGTCAGTGTCTAAGGAAAGACACAAAGCCAAGTTTTATTGACTCTCAGTTCAATACCTTACCACACTGAAATGGTTGAACTACATGATTTCCAAAGATGCTTTCAAGTGTGATGTATACTTTTATGAACTGAAGTATTTTTAGAATGATATACAAATGACTGACTCAGAGACACCAAAAATTGGATAAAATCACCATTATCATAGGTTTAAGAAACTATGCTGTACTGAAGGTTGCTTTCTGATCTAAGTGAAAAGGATAACTACAGACTAAGAATGATGAATGGTCTCAAGCTAGATGCCAAGAACAATCCTGAAGTATGAACTATGTTCCAAACAGAATCAATGTTTAGCAGGTCGGTTAACATGTAACATGAGCCCACACAAGTGTGTAGCATTACATATCTGCCAAAATCAGGAGGCAAAAAGGTATCAGTGGAATGGAAAAACTTCATGGCTTTGAGCCCAGGGCCTAGCAAAATGTCTTGTGTATACAATGCCTTGAATAGATCTTTGTTGAATTGAAGGAAGAGCAGCTGCTTAGAAATGAAACTTGCAACTCATGCAGACATTCAACAATTTTGAGACTAGCACCAAGAAATTACATGAAAAAGTTGCAGAAGTTTCTTTTTTTATGTTCAACTGATACTCTTAATTTTTTTGATTATCACTTTTATTTCCCAATAAATCTTCTTTTCCATTCAAATAGTTTTCTTGGTATCACAGAAATATACTCAAGTAAACAATAAAATGAAGACATTTTCCATGTCTGACAACATGTGTCTCCTGTCACCCCTCTAATGTATGAGGTGGCATTAGGCTTGACTCTGCTGAAAAGTGGGAGGTATGCTACACTGGCAGTCTTCTGAGGTCACAGGTGATCAGAGCAATAATAAGACTCTTTCAAGGTTACTTTTCTTGATATCAGAATGTAGACTGTTCTGGCTTTACTTATTTCATTCTGTATCAGTTCATGCAAATCTTCCCAAATTTCTCGTTTCTTATAGTGAACTGATAGGTCACTTCAATGATATACCATGACTTGTTCAGACATTTTCCAATGGATGAGCATGCCCCAAGTTTCCATTCATTTGCTACTATAAAAGGGCTACTATAAGCATTCATTTATGTAGGGGGTTTTCCCTCCCTCTTTGACTTGGCGTATATGTCTGATAGTGGGATTTATTGTTGGGTCAAAGAGTACATACAGCTTAGTCACTTTCTGGGTATAATTTCAAATCATTTTCCAGAACAGGTGAACCCAGCTTATACTTTAACCAACAGCATATTAGTGTGAAACTTGTGTTGTTCACTAATGAAACAGAAGATCCAAGCTGTCATTATTTGAGACATGTGGGTTCAATTATGATAAAGGAAATACTTATGCAAATGTGAACTACTGGGAGAAATGTAATATAGTTTCTGCATGGAAGAATAATGCATGTCTGGCACAATTCTTGGAAGGGCAAATATATACAGAGATAAAGGGAAAACAATAGACATAATCAAATTTTTGTTAAAGTCTTTAATAAGCTTCCACATGAAGGTTATTAAAAAGAAGTCATCCTGGGTATCTTTTGGCATGGATAGTTAACTTAGAGTTGGGAAACAAAGATTAGGACAAAATATTAATTTCTCTAAATGGATGAGTGTAAATAATGGGGTTCCCCAGGGATCTGTGCTAGGATTAATCTGATTTAGCTTTTTTTTTTTTAAATAAATGAGTTGGAAAACAGAGCACATAGTAAAAGTTCCAAGTTTGTAGATGACAGTAAGCTCTTCCAAGTAGTGAAATGCCAAACAGAGGAGGATAAACTGCAGGAAAATTTCATGAGGCTGGATGAGTGAGTGGAAATGCAGTAGATGAATTTCAATGTGAGAAAATGCAAAGTAATAAATTTAGGGGAAAATGTCCCAGTGATCAGATTTGCAGATGACTAAAGCTGAGAGGGATACCCAACATAATGGATAAAAGGGTCAGGATCCACAAAAGTCTCAATGGCCTGGCTAGAATGATGGCTGAATCCAAGAAGATAGTATTTTGTGGGAATAAGTGTAATTAATTTCCTAGTTACAAAAAAAATAACTTCATAAGCACAAGATAAGGGGAAGCACAAAGAGATGGCAGTTCACTTGATTGCAAAAATAATCTGGTAGTGTGGATGACTCTAAATTCACTGTGAGATGTGATAGCCAGAAAAACTAATGAGATGTTAGTTTGCACAGGAAGAGAGAATGCCTCTCTCTTTTCTGCCTTGGTTGAAACACATTGGGGTGCTATGTTCAGTTCTGGTTGCCACCTTTTTATAAGGACACTGAGGTAGAGAGTACCCCAAAAAAGGACAACCAGGAAGAGAAGAGCATTACAAATATGCCTTATACATATCAGTTAAAGGCTAAGACTAGTAGATGATGAGACTGGAAGAAAGAAGGCTTGGGGGAAGGAGATAATAGCTGTTTTCAAATATCTGAACGACTCTCACGAAGAAGTGTTGTCCTTCATAAACCAAAGAAAATAGGATGGAGGGAAATGCACAGTTAGTAATCATAACCGTGAATGTGAATGGGATGCACACATTCATAAAATGGAAACAGATAAAAGAATGAGTAGGAAACCAGAACCCAGCAACAACAGTTGACAAGAAACGCACTTGAAACAGATACACAGAGTTAAAATACTGGGATAGAACAGAATCTATTATGCTTCAGCTAAGATTAAAAAAAAAAAAGGAACGGGTAGCAACCATGATCTTAGACAAAGCAAAAACAAAAATAGACCTAATTAACAGTGACAAGAAGGGAAACTACATCTTGCTAAAAGGAAGCACAGACAATCTCAATACTATATATATGTGTGTATATATATATATATATATATATATATATATATATATATATATATATATGTAAAAAATGGCATGGCATCCAAAATTTTAAGGAAAATTTAGATAAATTACAGGAAGAAAATAGGAAGCCAAACAATATTAGTGGGGGGCCCCAACTTTCCCCTCTTAGAGCTTAGATAAATCCAACCATGAACAGAATAAGAAAGAAGTCAAGGAAAAAAATAAAATCTCAGAAAAATTAGATATGATAGACCTCTGGAAAAAAACTGAATGAGAATAGAAAGGAGTATACCTTTTTCTCAACGGTATGTGGCACCTTCACAAAAATGACCATGTATAAGGGCATAAAAGCCTCACAAAAATGCAGAAAAGCAAAAATATTACACTTTTTAGACCATAATGCAATAAAAATTATACTTAGCAAAGGGTCAGGGAAGCACAGATTGAAAACTAATTGGAAACTAAAAAAACTTATCCCAAAGAATGAGTGAATCAAAGAACAAATCATAAATACACTCGATAGTTTGATTAAAGAGAATAACAATGAGGCATTCCACTATTTGTGGGATGCAGACACAGCAACAGGTGGGGGAAAATTTATATCTCTAAATGTGTACACTGACAAAAAAAGGTAAAGAGCAGAGCAATGAATTGGGCATGCAACTAAAAAAAAAACTAAAAAAAGGAACAAATTTTAACTCCCTAATTAAACACTAAAATTGAAATCCCGAAAATCAGAGGAGAGATCAGTAAAACTGAAAGAAAATCGCTGAACCAATAAATTAAACTAGGCACTGGTTTTATGAAAAAGGAACAATGAACCCTGAACTAATTTGATTTAAAAAAGAAGAAAATGAAATTACTAGGATCAAAAATGAAAAGTATGAATATACCACCAATGAACGTGAAATTAAAGCAATTATTAGGAGACATTTTGGCCAGTTACATTCCAATAAAACTGACAGTCTAAGTGAAATGGATGAATATTTACAAAAGTATAAATTGCCCACATTAGGCGAAGAAGAAATAGAATACTTAAATAACCCTATCTTAGAATACAAATTGAACAAGTGATAAATGAGCTTCCCAAGAAAAAATACCTATGACCAGATTGATTTACAAATGAATTCTACCAAACATTTAGGAAATATTAATCTCAATATTATATAAACTATTTGAAAAGATAAAACAGTCCTTCCAGATTCCTTTTATGACACATATATAGTTTTGATACCTAAACCAACAAAAAGAAAACAATAGACCAATTTCCATAACGAATTTTGATGTGAAAATTTTAAATAAAACACTAGCAAGGAGATTATAGCAATATATCACAAAGATCATACAGTATGACAGGGTGGGATTTATACCCAGAATGCAAAGTAGCTCAATATTGGGAAAACTATAATTATAATTGACCACAGTTGTTATGGTTCCATTGTTTCAGTCATTTTAAATTCTTTGTGACCTGATTTGGGGTTTTCTTGGCAAAGATACTAAAGTGGCTTGCCCTTTCCTTCTCTAGTTCATTTTACAGATGAGGAACTGAGGCAAATACCATCAAGTGACTTACCCAGGGTCACATAGTTAGGAAGTGTCTGAAACCAGATTTGAACCCACAAAGATAAACCTTCCTGACCCCTGGTATGGCACTTTGTGCACTATTCAATCAAGCTGCCCACAATTGACCACATCATTAACAAAAGTAATAGAAATTGTATGGTTATATCAATAGAAGCAAGAAAAGCTTTTTTTTTTAAATTGTATTTTATTTTATTTTTTTAAATAAATAAATTAATTTACTTTCTTGTTTATATTATTCATTTCCACGAGATTTTGAGTTACCAATTTTCTCCCCATCTTTCCCCTACCCAACACCTTAAAACAGCCATCCCACTGTATAATCCCTCCCCCAATCTGCTCTCTGCTATGTCCTCCCCCTTGCCCCTCTGACTTTCCAGTAGGGCAGGATAGATCTCCCTACCCCAGTGCCTGTATATCTTAATTACCAGTTGGATGTAGTTAATAATAATTATATAAATATATATGTGTATATATATATTTAACATTTGATTATAGAACTTTAAATTCTAGATTCTTTCCCTTCCTCCCTTGTCACCCACCCCCACTGGAAGGACAAGCAATTGAATACAGGTTGTACATGTGTAATTACACAGAACTTCACCACAGTGGGCATATTGTGAAAGACTGATTATATGTCCCTCCTTCCTATCCCGCCTCCCTCCTTGTTCTATTCTCTACCCTGGCCCTGGCCCTTTACAGAAGCGTGTACTTCCAGCGACCCTTCCCTGCCCCCCTGTATCGTCAAGCACCCTAGCATACCTAGGGCGGCTACTAGCACAGGTTCTTAGATCTGCTTTTCTAAAGGAAAGCAACTCAAAATGGGTTAACAATCTTACTTTAATCAATCAAATACCATTTACCTAGTTCAGGGGGAATAGTCAGCACCCTGAACTTCAGAGAACACAAACAGAAGTTACAAACAAACAGAAAAACAGATCAGCAGACGGCTTCCAGCGTCTGACCATTACATCAGTTACCTAGTCAGTTACCAGAGAGGGAAGCACCAACATCTGGGCTTTTCACAGCCGGGGGGCTCAACGGCTGCCCAGAGTCTCGTCTGGCCAAATCACACAAC
>JAQQSU010007780.1:0-13126 GCA_028627135.1 Pseudochirops cupreus
TGGGACTCTGCTTCCAGAAGGGAAAGCTCTGTCCCAAATCGCTGGGGTCCTCCCGGCTGTTGTGGCCCTCAGGAAGGTGCTGGGTCCCTTTCCTACTTACTTCCGGCTCGCTGGATAAAGAAGACCCACAAGACCAAAGCCCAAGACCGTGATCCGGATCCAGGCTGCTGAACACAAGAGCACTCGGCCCCTGAATGATTGCTTGGTCTTCCTGTAGTCTGCAGGCCGAGGGTGCGGAAGCTGCAATATGGAGGCGGGTGCAAAACCTCTGCCTTTTGCTTTCCAGCCCTGTAGGCCTTTCAGCCAGACCGCTTTTCTCCCCTGATTTCGCAAGTTCCACTGACCTAGTTTTGAACGCTGCTGCAGCTGCCGCTATTCCACTCACCACGTGATTGATTTCTAATAAAATCCTAAGAGAAGATCTCACATTTCTTTGGTTCTAGTAGAGTTTTCTAGGTTTTGAATCTGTCTTTTTTGTCTTTTCTAATGGAACTCATGAAATCCTTGGAGCTTTCATAAAGAACTTTGCTATTGCCCAGTCATTTTTCAGTCATGTCCAACTCTTTATGACCCCATTTGGGATTTTCTTAGCAAAGATCCTGGAGTGGTTTGCCATTTCCTTCTCCAGCTCATTTTGCAGATGAGGAAACTGTGGCAAACAGGTTTAAGTGACATGCTAGGAAGTGTCTAAAGTCAGATTTGAACTCAGGTCCTCCTGACTCCAGGACCAACATTCTATCCACTATGCTATCTAGATGCACATTCATAAAGAGCTAGAAGATACCTAAGAGATCATTTAGTCCAATGCCTTCATTTTATACATAAGTAAACTAAGACCCAGAATAGAAAAGTTACTTTTCCCTATATCATATAGCTAGTGAGTAGCAGATCAAGCACTCCAAGTAACTCCTTCATGTTTTCTACATTCTAGAAAAATTTAACTACTCTCCATCCTCCATTCTTGTCATGACCTTTCCCATCTCTTTGTCTTTGTCCGTACCATACTGCAGTCCTGGACTGGTCTCCTTTCCTTTCCCTCTAATATTCCAATATAAAATTTCCTTCTTTCAGGAACCAACTCAAGTATTAATCTCTCCTCTGCAATTCCCGTATTCTCCTTTGTATCAAGGTTATTTCTGTATATGCTCCGCCCCACTCCACCCCAACCATCTAATTAGTTTGAAAGCTTCTTGACAGCAGGATCTGCATATCCCCAATAGTGGGTACAGAATAATTAATAGATACATCATAGATGTTTATTAAAGAGCTTAAAACTGTATTTCATCCTCCCAGATAACATCATCAAAAGGATATTCAATATTTTAAAGTTTACCTGGGTCCTGTTTTTGGCATCAGTGGATAGTTTTACAACCTGGCTTAATTCAATTTCACGAGAACACATCGATATATCTACAGTGCTAAGAATTGAGCGATGCATGCTGACCAGAGAAATTAAAAAGGTAACACTATTGATACCATTCTCTTCTCCTCTTTTCACTCACAAAACTTGAAGACTTAGTTGAATTTCTAAAGAGAGATGATATGCTATTCTTTTGTCAAGAAAGATCAGTGCCATCATACTTCCTTTAAGCACACAAGAAGCCATCTCACACTCAGAAATAGAATTGAAAAATAGTCATAAGAGTTGCGGCTGGAACATAGAGCTGCCCCAACTACAAGTTGGGGTGTGATAGATTTTCCCATGATTTCATGAATAGTGCCTGTAATGTATCATAACAAATATGATGTATTTATGTAGAGGAGCAAATAGTTAAAGCTGAGGATGAGAAAAGGGTGGGTGTATGTAAGATGTATAGAAGGTACACAACTAAATTCTGAAAAGCAACCAGACAAGCGACTGGAGAAATCTTTCATTTTCTGCTGGTTTCTGCTTTTCTTTAGGGCAATGTTCCAACTCGGGAGAGCATCCATATGTACTATCAGAACCACATTATGAATCTTTCTAGAGAATCTGGACTGGACACAATTGATGAAAACCCTGGTGCTGTTTCAGGCTTGAAAACAGCCCGACGGATGGATAGCTTAGATTCTCACGACAGTATTTCCAGGTATTTCATTTTTTAAACAATAATTTTTTTCAATTTATAAAGGCCAGAAATCTACACCGGAGCATTTTATGAGAAACTAATTGCATGAAGAGAGGGTTAATTGCAAATTTGTGAGTGACTTTTTACTATTCTATCCTTGTGCCAATGATAAAAGTTGTTCAGTCCTCGTCAGCAAGTATCTTAGTCAAATAACTAGAAATATCTGTAAGAATTTGATGTAAATTATATTTTTGTTTTGAATTATTCTATTCATCATTTTTCTATATCACTGTCTCTTCTCAGTGATTCACCCCTAAATAGCATTCTTTCTTGTAGAATATATGTAGTCAAGGAAACAAATCGACATGATTGGCCTTGTCTGAAGACATATGCCAACATCCACATCTATCCACTTTTACAAACCCTACGAAGAGGCAGGAGGCATACTTTGTCACCATGAGTCCCCTGAGGTCACACATACACACTGCATTGTTCAGTGTTATTTTCCTTTACATTACTGACATCTGTATTCATTTCCTAGAAGTAAATTAGAGGCATCAAGCTAAGAATTCCTGATTATGGCAACGCCTGCCATGTGAACAGTGACTGAATTTCCATGCCATCCATTTGGAATTAATACAGCATTTTTTTGTGTGATCATCCTGCAGCTTACTTTCTTCTGAGAAGCATTACAATGATTCCTAATAATGTATTAGAAGCAAGATTTTTAGTTCCTATCTATGTACGTTTCCATGCAAGTCTGAAGAATTATCCAGATAATTGAGCTCCCTCTCCCCCCCAAAAAGCTTGCTTTTGAAAAAAAGGCTACTTGTTTTTTCCTAATAATCTGATATAGCTGTCTTTGTCTTCCTCCACTATCATTTAATATGTTATCTGTATACAAATTTTCCATTTTCATATGCAAAAGTTTTCTCAGCTAAGAATGTAGAAATGGTCTTTAGAAGATTTTTTTTCATTGTGTTTATATACATTCAAGCACACAGACACAAGTCTACAGATGTCCTCTTCCTGGAACACTTAAATACTTTCTGAGGATCTTTTGAAAAGAAACAGCTAAAATGTTTTATAATAAAAAACAGAAGTATGTGTATATTTTTATGTGTATATGTATGTATATAGATAAATACATAAATATGTCCATATGTATGTACAGATATACATGTATATATACATGTGTGTATGCAAAATAATTTCATTCTGTGTATATGTGTGTATGTGTATATATGTGTGTGTATGTGTGTATGCATACAAATATATATATATATAAATATATATATATATGTTTATACACACACAAATATAGAGAAAGAGTATATCTAAAATCCTTTCCTCAAAATAAGTTAGGAGATAAGGGAAACAGGAGATTAGAATAACAAAAATAACACATGATATGGCTATAAAATTATCTGACCTAATTTGTAACAGACATACCAGAATATGAGTGTTGTCCCTTTCAGAGTGGGAAAGTTCACATTTTTCTCAGTGATACTGCCACTGATTAAGTTATTTTTAGAACTCCTTTCTAATTGTCTTCAGAGGTAATTGCTGGGTCTCATTGCTTTGTAGTTAGTCCCCATTATTCAGTCCAAAAATAGTTTAATCACCTGTATTACATTTTACTGTCTCTGGAAATCAAATCCACTTAGGAAAAAATGGTAATTATTGTAGATAATTGTAATAAAGTTCTACAGTGCTGTGAAAGGAACTCCAAAAAAGATCTAAAAATGTTTTGAGCAAGAGCGTAATCATTGTAATAAGCATAACTTCTATATGTGACTACTTTGAAGTTTATAACTTTCAGTGGAACATGCAAACTCTGGTGTGATACTTTTGTTACAAAACCAGTAACATAACTTTGGAGTCAGGGAATCTACCTAAAGTAATAAACACACTATTGGCATTGCAAGAGATGCTTACTGTCACAAGTACCTCATTGACTTCCTAGACTTACTTGGGCAACAGAGAGAAGGGAGCCCATTTCCTTAACACCAAACCCCAAAACAATCATTTTAATATAAAATTGTGTTTTGAGCAGGCCAAAACAAGAAATGCTTAGTGCCGGAGAGCTATTTGTAGTCATTGCTAGGAAAATCAAATCAGAAGCTATACATAAATCACTTAGCAAACTTTAGAGTGCTATATAATTGCTTTAATTATGTTATTATTACTGTTATTATATTTTCATTTCTACATTGCTAATGGAAACTTGTATGGTTATATCTATTCTGCTACTTAATAATTATATGTTGTTGGGTTTTTTGTTTGGTGCTGACATACGCTTTAAAAATCTCATTGGAAGTCAATAGAACAGAATGATCATTTGGCAGGGTTTCTTGTGTTGTTTCCCCTGTATCCCCAAATTTGGGAATAAGGTATAACTACTTTGAAAAAAATTCACAATTCATCTCATTTTTCTTCTGCTCATTAAAAAATGTAGGACATAAATCTTTAACTGTGACTTATCAATGTAGTCATATATTTACTAAAATTATGAGTTGGGATGTTTTGTGCTACCAAATTAAAACATTCTCCTGATATAAAGTAATAACAAAAAGTAAAAATTACCCAATAAAAAAGTCTCTTTTCATCTCCCTTTATTTCAACACATAAATACACTCTCCATAAAGCATTTTTAGAAATAATTTTTATAATTAAAATATGAAGAAGGCTGGCTAGAAGGGTGAAAATGGAACAATATACATTAGTTACACATATGTGTAGATAGATGATAGACAGATAGATAGACAGATATAGATGTAGATATAAACATAAAACTAGTAAGCATGTTAGTATTTTTGTGTCTCAGCACATCATACCATTAACTTTATTTTGTGATCTTTTTGCAGCTTTTCTTGACAAGCTTAGAGAAAGAAAAAAAATCTTTTTAAAAATTTTGTAATTAACCTAGCTAGATTCTCCACTTTTTGCTCATTAGGACCATCTCCCTAAATCAGGATACCAATGTTTGGTTTGGCAATTTTTCTAATTGCATCCAATCTCCTTTGTATTTCAGATGTTCTTTGTTGGTGATTGTCTTTTAATTACAGGGGGTTGTCTTTGATAAAAAAAAAAAGGGTTTGTGGGAAAATGATATGACTGGTGGGTTAACAACCTGAGATTTTGTCACTAAATGCATCTTGGGATAAGTGATAATTAGAAGATATAAGAAGCGGGGCGGCTAGGTGGTACAGTGAATAGAGCACCAGTCCTGGAGTGAGGAGGACCTGAGTTCAAGTCCGGCCTCAGACACTTAACACACACATACACAAAAACTAGCCATGTGACCTTGGGCAAAAGTCACTTAACCCCAATTGCCTTACCTTCTTCCCTCCAAAAAGCAATAAAATAAAAAAAATTTTAAAAAAGAAGATATAAGAAGCGCCACTTCTACTACGTGTGTACATCCAGCCCTCACCACACATTTCAGGAGGAAGCTGGCATGGAAAGATGTGCTGACCTTCTAGGCATGCCAGGGAGATGACTATGACTGAAGATAGCATTGTCATTCTTCTAATACTTCAAATTTAAAAAGCCATTCTCATCTGTTGGCTAGCTAAGAACAAATTCATTTTCAAACTGATCCCTTTCCCCATGTATCAAGATGGTTTTTTTTCCTTCCATATCTTAACTTGTAATTAACTTGTTTGTTAGCTAGTGCTCACTGATTTTCTTTTAATTTATCATGTGTTTTTGATGGAGATATATTTATATAAATGTCATTTATATTTTAAGTAGTGTTTTCTCTCTCTGCAGGCCTGCCCTATAGCCTTGTTTATTAAGGCAATATTCTATAAAATCATATATTGGCAAGAGAATGAGTAGACAGGATAGCACAAAATAAAACAGCTAAAAATGATGATGATGATGATAGATAGATAGATAGATAGATAGATAGATAGGTAGGTAGATAGATAGATAATGCTTTTATAACATTCTATAAAGATCTTTCCTCACAGCAATCCTGTGAGGTAAGTAGTATATGCATCCTCATTTTTACAGATAAGGAAATTAGGACTCAGAGAATTAAAGTGAATTGCCCAAGGTAATAAAATTAGGAAGCAACATCAAACGCAGGTCTACTAATTCCACATCCAACACTTTTTCCAATTTGCTGCTAATGGGATAAGGATCAAAAAGAAATTCTACCTAAAAGAGAGGTTCTTAATGTAATTGCGGTTAACTTTTTTAATTTTAGTAATTGTATTTCAGTATAATTGGTTTCCTTTGGTATCTAACATATTTTATTTTATATACTTAAAACATTATTCTACAAAGGGGTCTTCAGGCTTCATGAAACTGCTGTTAGGGAAGCAACATGGTATAATAGAAAGAGTAGAGGGTAAGGCCTGTGTTCCATTCTTACCTTTGGCACTTACCAGCTATGTGGTTGTGGACAAACAGTTCTGACTTCTCTGAATATTTTTCATCTGCAAAGTGTGCTTAATAATATCTATATTACTTACCTTTCATGAATGTTCAAAGATGAAATAATGTACCATAAAGAACCTTGAAAACTTTAAAATTCTACATAAATGTCAAAATTATTTCTGCTGTTGTTATTTTCTATGCAAATGTTACAGACTGGCTAACAGTAAGCTTTTTCTTATCTAATATATAAGAAATCAAGAATTTGGCTTAAATATTTGAAATAAAGTAAACACTTAAAATATTTAGGTTTTTTTATTCTGATCTAGTAGCTAAGCAAATTTCTGGAGATGTCAAATATTGCAGATTAGGGGACAATATCTTAAATCAATGATTCTCTTTTAATAAAGAATTTCAAAATGAAAACAAAGAAAAGAGTCCTATAAAATATACAGTAAGAGTGCTGGAGTTCAGTAAGTTTGAAAAAGAAAAGAATTTAATAAGTTCTTTTATTACCTACTTGATGTGATTTTCTAATGTTTTCATGATTTTTGAAACTAATTAGAATTCAGTGTAAGCAATGACCTGGTGTGGAAGTCACGCCAGGAGAAATTAGACTTGCTGATACATTGGCTAGTGACTTCATCAACACAAAAACTCCACTGTTCATGACAGAGACATGTTCCTATTAGTTTTGCTTCCAAGAGAACCTCAGAGTCCTGAAACACAATGATTTACTTGGGACCATTGAGAATTCTTTGGAGAAAACTGTCTTGGACTGTCATTAACATTGAATCACTTCAAAGATAGCACCAAGGTCCCATGTGTAAATCCAGCTTGACTGTAGTGTATTCATAAAGATTTTTATTCTGGATTTCCCAAAGTTCCATCTCATATCTCATTTGCTGTCTCTAATACTTCTCTCCTCTACCCCCACTTGAATAGCATCTATGAGTTTTATTATTGGGGTATATGACAGTGCGTACTTGAGGAAAGTTAAAAAGTTCAATAATTTGTTTGGACCTAAGCGACTTCATTCTAAACTAAGTATGTGAGCTCACATTTGTATAACACTTTATCTTTTACAAACTACACCATAACCCTATAAAGGTAATAAAGGCCAATATTACCCCCATATTAGAAATAAGAAGAGTGAGAGTCAAATAGGTTCATTGATTTCCATAAATTCGCACGTATGGTAAGTAGCAGAGCTTGATTCTGAACTCACGTCTCCTAACTTTTAAGTACAGCCCTGTATACTCAACTGGGCAGCTAGGTGACTCAGTGGACAGAGTGGTAGGCCTGAAGTCAGGAAGACTCATCTTTGTGAGTTCAAATCTGGCCTCTGACACTTACTAGCTGTGTAACCCTGGACAAGTCAGTTAAGCATGTTTGTTTCTGTTCCTTCTCTATAAAATGAACTGGAGAAGGAAACTGCAAACAACTCCACTATCTTTGCCAAGAAAACCCTAAATGGGGTCACAAGAGAGTTGGACGTTACACTATATCAACTTCGAAACTTTGGAGTACACTATTAATTTCATTGAAAAAAAGTAAACCAAAATCAAAAGAAAAGCATTTCTTGATAATTATTTTATAGCTATTTTTGCAGTATTTTACTTTATCACATCAATAGCAGTCATGGAGAAAATGGCATTCTTTTCTTCAACTTGAAATATTAGAAACACTTATGTCACTTTCTGGGACATTATTTCTCCAAGCTGTTCATAGGCTGGCTGAGCAAGAGCTCTTTCAATATTCTCAGGGTAAAACTAAACTTAATTTCACAAAGAATTTGAATTTCTGGTTGAAGCTAACAATTTCTATTCAGTGAAGCTTATAGTTATCCCATAATGTTCCCTTTCTTAGCCCATGCTAAAGCCACAATGACCGTAGCTTATGTGTTGAAAGATGTCTTCATACAAGTTTGAGAATTCCTTCAACTCAGTTCATGATATGAAGGAGTTCTACTTTTTATGGCAAACTTTTAGGCCTTCCTTTTTCTTCTATCACTATTTCTCAGCTGGGAACTAAGGCTGAGTCCAGTTCTCACCCATATTCCAGATTTGTGAGATACATAATGATGGCCCAACTGGAACTACGCTATGTGTAGTACAATATAATCTGGGTAATTTGGGAAATAATTTCTATGAATGGAGCCTAACTGTTCGTGTGAGCACTAGAATGCTTCTAATAATAGATTTCAGTTTTAAAACTCTTTTGGGTTACAAATGTTACTGTGCCTGTTGTACAGTAGGACCATAGTGAATATTATACAAGGATTACAAATAGTAAGGCCATCACCATTCAGAAGCCCCTCTGTGACAATGCTAGGCCTTTATGTACAAGTTAAAAATCTTGTCAGCTGAGCCCTTTAACATTCTAGAAACTAGATGAAAATGAGGGGTAAGCATCCTAGGAGCTTGTGAAATAACATCCCCATATTTGTTATATTCCTTACTTCCCCACTCCTTTCTTTTAACACATCTTCATTGAAATAATGTCTTTCTCATAACTCATATTTGCTTCCTGTCAATCCAGTAGCAACCCCTTCCTGGATTTGAACTGCCATCCCTATCATTGTTCCCACTCATGAAAGGAGATAAGGGTTTTAACAAATTGATTCTTCTGGTAATGACATGTATTACAAACCTCTGGAAAGGATGCGACAAGTGATCAGAGGGAAAATAAATAAGCAAAAGGCAAAGAGTTTTTGAAAATGGTTCCTGGTGCTGCTGCATTTCTGTCTCTGGAATAGTTTTTGAATTGTACTATTTTCTGGTTTACAGACTTTATCAGAGTAGCATCTGTGACAGCACAGTATATCACATCAAACTGAGAATAGTTTGAAAATCCATTTTGTTTCTGATCATTTGTAAATATTTCTCTTGATAAAGAATACCTTTTAGAAGCCACAAATTTTAATATGCCATCATATTCTAATATACAAGTTCTCAAATGAATAAGCATGTAATATTGCTTCAGTAAGTAAATGTTGCAGCATTTTCAGTGGCTCAGTTTGAGACAAACTTGTTTAGCTTTAAAAAAAAATCTCTGTCTAAAGTTAAACTTATGTAATTTCCAATATATGTGTATGACTTAAATCATTTCATTTTCTTGTTCCAGTCAGAGACATAGCTTGTCCCAGGAATAATGAATTCATTCATTTCCTAATTCAACAACATTCTCTAATTCATTTCCCAAGCATAATGAATTTATTCAACTCATGCATTTACTAATTTAATTTACTTAGTGCGATAAATGTGCAATGTTTAAAAATAATAATAAAAATAGCCCAGAAACCATTTACTTCCTGTCACTCCAAACAGGTCCTTATCTTCTCTCAGAATCTTTGTTGTTATTGTCATCATTGTGGTGGTGGTGATGTGTTTTGCTGCATGGCAAGTACATTCATTAATTGATCCATGTGTACATTCATTTATCGTTGGTGTTTAACACTGTGTCTTTGTAACTGTTTGCGCTGCTAGCTGCTACACTGAAGCAACCTTGCTGTTCTCAAGGCAGTCCACCCTTGATGATTTAGATGGACGAGAAACTATTCCTAAAACAAGTGAGCGGGCCCGACCTAGGCTTCGTAAAATGTACAGCATGGATATGTCCTCTTCATCAGCTGACAGTGGCAGTTTAGCATCAAGGTGCTTAACTTGTGCATGCTTCCTTCAGTCATTTTACAATCCTCCTCCTCCTCACCTTCCCTTATTTAGGTCTTTGCTCTCATGTGTGGTTGTTGTTTTGTTTTGTTTTGTTTTAAATTGCACATTCAACAAAAATAGGCAACATCTTTTCTGGACCTAATATTAGTAGTTCTCGAGATTTGTGAAAAGAATCATTTCTTTGATTTTGTCTGGAATGAATTTCTTTCAAATCTGTACTTTAAAGATTGTCTTTTATTTCTGACCACTTCAACTTTTCCTTCCTCTTAAGAAAGGTTAACTGTGAAAGGCCATTTCTCTCATTGATTTAGAGGCTTGTTTAGGCTACAATAGGAAGGGAGAAAGCATCAGGAAAAGGGATAAACGTTTTTGTGATTTGCTCATTCAGAGTTAGATAGTCATTAAGATATATTCTGGAAAGTTGCCATATTTGGTCAAGTTTTAATGGGCCAGGAATAAACCTGTCTATATTCATATGCTTTAGTTATATAAAAGTCAAAATGTGTTTTATCCTTGTTTTAAAAATAGAATGTTGTAACCTGAGGATAGATTAATTTGGACTTCAGTTTCACATGTGCCTGAACCAGAATACTTAGTGCAAACTTATTTGGTGATCAGTCTTGCAGTTTTCTCCCTAATCATGCTATAAAGTAACTTAGATTTGCAGTCTTTTTCATGCAAGTTAAAGAAATTGATTCATTCCCTTCCAAAATTCAGACAAAGCAAGAACTATGAGATGGAATCTAAATACCTAAATTTTAAAATTACCCAAAACAAAAAGAAAAATGGCTTTATTAAGCATGGTATTGTCAGATTCTTGATTTTTGGTTTTTCTTTTTTTTTCCTCACAAAGCAGTTTTATAGTATGGGAATCACTGCATAACATGTTGGCACTTAACCAGGTATTTGATAGTCAAGCTTCAGCCTAACAGAGTAAGGACCAATCCATCATCTACATTGCCATTCTGACATGGGATCTTTAGGTATTCCTTGCCTCCTCATAACACAAATCCAGGAAAATTAGGAATGTAGTCGCTTACAACAAGGCTACCGAAAGTTTAATCAGGTCCTGGACTAACTCCTGTGATCTGAACTTCCCTCAAAGGATGGATCCATTTCAAATGCCTCTTAGGAATTCTAGTCCAGGTTGAGGCAAAGTCTATGAGACTTTGGCATCTGGGTGGTACAGTGGATAAAGCCCTGCGTGTGGAGCCAGGAAGACTCATCTTCATGAGTTTAAATCCAGCCTCAGATACTTATTACCTTTGGGACCCTGGATAAGTCATTTAACCCTGTTTGCCTCAGTTCCTCCTCTGTGAAATGAGCTAGAGAAGAAAATGACAAACCACCCTAATATCTCTTAAAAGAAAACCTTAAATGGCGTCATGGAGAGTTGTACGGACACAAATAAAAAATGACAACAACAAAAATCTAGAGACTTCTCATATCACAGAGACCAGGGCCAGAACCCAGGAGGATGTTGAAATCCTGAGTGGATCTCCTAGTCTCACCCAAGGCTTTATCATTTTTAATGTAAGAGACGGGCCAGGGTGACCTTGGAAGGTCCTATACTAGGCCAAGACTATAAGCATACTTGTCAGATTACCAGATGCATTTTCATTTTAGCATTCATCAAAACTCAAATTCCTAGGACATCTTCTCTCCCTTCTTCGAAAGGATAGAGGAAGAAGAGGGACACTAAAACGTATACCATTTATTGCAATGTCATAACTTACATTTGTTTGAGCATATGAATATTAACATATTCATAACTAGCCTGCCTTGAGCCTGGAAGGAAAGCTTGAGAGAAAGACAACAGGAAATAATAATATCTGTCATTTACGTGTGCTTCAGGTTTGCAAAGCACTTTCCGGATGTCTGATTTGATCATCACAGTGACTCTGGGAGGCAGGTACTTTTATTACCTCCACTTTACGGAGGAAGAAACTGAGGCAGACAGAAGTTGAGTGACTTGTCTAGGGACACACAGGTAGTAAGTGTCTGAGGCCAGATTGAATTCAGGTCTTCCTGATTCCAGACCCAGCACTCTATCCACTCACTGTGTCTCCAGCTCCTTTGGCAGGATATGAAAACATGAACAAAAAGACATCTGAAATAGAGATGGGAGCTAGAAGAGGAGAGAAGTAGAAAAGAGACGCAGAAAAGGAAGCCTAGGAGCCAACATCTGAAATAGGGTTAATCAGGCAAGGAAATAAGGAAGGAAATGAATGGTATAGGTCAGGAGTAGAGAACCTGCAGCCTTGAGGCCATATGTGGACTTCAAAGTCCTTGTCTGCAGCCTTTTGACTGAGTCTAAGTTTTATAGAACAAATCGTTTTATTAAGGGGATTTGTTCTGTGAAGTTTGGATTCAATCAAAGGGCTGCACTTGAGGACCTAGAGGGTCACATGTGGCCTCAAGACCACAGGTTCCCCACCCCTGGTATAGGTGTTAATGAAGGAGAGGGAAAAGAAGAAAGTCAAACTGAACAGCAAATGGCAAGTCAGAAGGGAATGCAGTTTTACAAGGTACAGAAACCAAATTGGAAAATCAGTGCCATGTTTTAGGAAAGAAATGAGCAAGGTAGAGTATGTATAGGAAAGAACAACCAGTGTGATATAGGAACTAAAAATCAGGTTACACAAGAGAACACAGTGAACACAGACTACTAGTTAGCTTCAAGTACTTAAAAGACCTTCATGGGGAAAAGAGATTGGGATTGTTACATGTGAACCCTAAGGACAAGACAAGGAGAAATGGGTGGAAATGACAGAAAAGCTGAGACAAATTTCAACTCAAGAAGAAGAGTCTTCCCACTACATAGAACTGTCCAAAATTAGAATGGGCTTTCCTAGATGATAAAGCATTTTCTGTCACTAGAGATCTTCAAACAGATTCTAAATGACTGCTTGGGAGAGATTCTGTTGAAATGGAGATTCACGGCCCTGAGGTCCTTTTCCCACTCTGGTAATTCTATAAGTCTATGGATTGGCAGAAGTATAAAAATAGACATCAAAT
>JAQQSU010007781.1:0-13126 GCA_028627135.1 Pseudochirops cupreus
CCAAGTCTGTCTGTCTGTCTCTGGAATTCTTGCTTATATACACACCTCAGCCAATCCCCTTCTTCCACATCAACAGGGGAGTTCATGCCTTCTCAACAGTGGGACAGAGTTTGCACCTTCCACACTTAGCACTTAGCACTAAGTGCTAACCATCCTGATAAACTAATTACTATTACAGAGGGAAGGAGAAATGGGGGAGGGAGGAAGGAAGGGAGGAAGGAAAGAAGGAAGGAAGGGAGGGAGGAAGGAAGGAAGGAAGGAAAGAAGGAAGGAAGGAAGAGAGAGAAGAAGGAAGGAAGGAAGGAAAGAAGGGAGAGAGGAAGGGAGGAAGGAAGGAAGGAAGGAAAGAAGGAAGGAAGGAAGGAAGGAAAGAAGGGAAAGAAGAAGGGAGGAAGGAAGGAAGGAAGGAAAGAAGGGAGAGAGGAAGGGAGGAAGGAAGAAAGGAAGGAAGGAAGAAAGGAAGGAAGGAAGAAAGGAAGGGAGGGAAGGAAGGAAGGAAAGAAGGAAGGGAGGGAGGAAGGAAGGAAGGAAGGAAGGGAGCAAAGGAAGGAGGGAGGAAATAAATAAACAAATAAATGAATGAATGAATAATCATTTATTAAGTGCCTACTACATGTCAGGCACTGTGCTAAGTGTTTTACAAGCATCTCATTTCATTCTCACAAGAACTTTGTGAGGTGGATGCTATGATGATCCCCATTTTATAGGTGAGAAAACTGAGAAAGAAATTAAATGATTTGCCCAAGGTCACATAGCTAATGAATGTGTGAGGCTAGATTTTAATTCATGTCTTCCTGACTCCAAGTCTGGTGCTCTATCCACTGTGCCAGCTATCTATCCCAAGTACACAGTGTTCTATGGCACACAGAGTTTTATCTATACTATATATATGCTAATATTTAGAAATGTTGCCTTTGTTCTGTTGAAGATAAAAAATATTGCACCCACAACAGCAATTCCTTTGGGAAGCCCCTTGATCTTGACCAAAATCCTTTATATTTCCACCTCTTGAATTACCAGAGATGAATAATAGCTTGTATTGATAAAGGATTTTAATCACAAAATCGTAACTCAGTTTTCATATTGTGATGTAGGGAAAAGGGAACTGACTAAATCAGTAGACACTGGTTCAAATCTCATCTGTGACATTTTTTTCTAGCTTTGTGACCATGGGCGAGTCATTAAAGCCCTGTTTCTTCCTCTGTAAAATTGATAGGATGGACTAAATGGCCTCTTACATCCCTCTAACCAATGGAGTTAGGTGAGGAGTGTTTCAAAGAAGGAAGGAAAAAAGGAAAGAAGCAAGGAAGGAAGGAAGGAAGGATGTTGCAGTTATCCAGCTGGCCTCCAAAATCTTCAGTGGCCTACTGAATGAGTTTGAAATGAGCACCATAAATACAGCATAGAACTCTAATTTACAATCCTAATACAAAATTGGAAGCAGCAATCTTTATGCCTGGGCATTTGGGTGAGACCCATTGAGACAGTGGATTTTACAAACTGTAGTAGTTATGGGAGCTCTTTCCACATGATAAATAAATGAAATTCTAAAACTGTGCCCTGCACCCAATGTATTTGCTGATCAAAGCCAATGTGGTGTTATAATAATAGTTCAAATTTATATAGTCCTTTCAAATTTAGAAAGCACTTTACACACATTATCTCATTTGATTCCCACTACAATCCTGAGAAGTAGATAGTATGAGTTGTACTATCCCCAACCTGGGATATTAGATGAGGAAAATTATCTCGATCACAGCATATGTGAGAGATTCCTAATCTGTAGGAGAGTTTCTAGTGCCAACACTGGTGTCTCCATATCTTCTATATATTAACACCCTCTGCACCTCTTCAGGAAGCTTTTCCTGTTCTTCCCATCTATCCCTAACTTCAGCCATTCACCACCCCCCTCACATTTTCTTGGAGTATTTCTGGAACTGTCCTCCATCCCCATCTCATTTTATATTTCATCATACTAACAATGGGATGGCTGTTTTGGGGTGGTGGGTAGGGGAAAGATGGGGAGAAAATTTGTAACTCAAAATTTCGGGGAAATGAATGATGTAAACTAAAATTTTAAAAAAAAATTTAAAAACTTAAAAAAAAAAGAAAGAAATTGAGGCTGTCTGTGGTTATATAAAAAAAAGTTCCAGGGGCAGCTAGATGGCACAGTGAATAGAGCACCAGCCCTGGAGTCAGGAAGACCTGAGTTCAAATCCAGCCTCAGACACTTAACATTTAGTAGCCATGTGATTTAGTAGCCGTGTGACCTTGGGCAAGTCACTTAACCCCAATTGCCCTGCCTTCCCTCCCAAAAAAAGAAAAAAAAATCTAGAAAGTAGGCTGGCAGATATTGAGTTTAAACTAACATGTTATATTAAATATAAAAATAAGCTCAAAATGGATATATAGTATGGCAGTACTATTAAATGTTACACAGAAATATTTATAAAACCTGAAAATTAGTTAGAGATATCAACATAATCTCAGAAAATGAATCAGTTATAGAGGGACTACTAAGGGAACAACAACAAAAACTAATTGTTCCAGACAGATTTATAAGTGAACCTCAGCAAGTGTTTGAAGAACAATTAATGCTCATGCTGAACAAATTATTCTCCAAAAAGTGAGAAAAAAATATTCTTCCACACTTTTATGAGCTAAATATAAATCTAGTACCTAAACCAGGGAAGGTAAAGCAAAAAACAAAAACAAAACCCAGATCTATCACCTAATATCACTAATGCATATTACTGTAAAAACTTTAAATACAATCTTAGCAAAAGTTACAGCAACATGTCAAAAACATTAATTGTAACCAACTTGGATTCATGCCAAGGATACAACATTTAAAAATTAACAGTGAATAACATTTTTAAAAAGTGACACAAACCACATGATCATACCAATAGTTAACAGAAAATAAACTTTTGACAACGTACATCATTTTTTTCCTTAAAAAACCATAAAGTATAGTCATAGAGGGGTCATGTTTTAATATGGTTAGGCATATTACCTAAAACTAAAGTCTAGTATTATTTGCAATAATGAAATACTAGAAGCTTTCCCAATAAATACAGGAACAGAGCAAGTATGTTTCCTTTCCCCAAGATTCTTTGACATCATTCTAGAAATGCTAGCAACAGCAATAAGGTAAAGGAATTAAATTAAAGGCAACATAAGCAAAGAAAAAGAACTGAAAAGGTTGTGCTCTCAGTGCCTTGACCTTTGGTTTAAAGATCAAAAAGGTTTAGAACAGAATAATTAAGTGATCGAGCCCTGAGGCTAAGGTGAAGACTCCCCTGGACTGGTTCCTTGAACTAGCTGATGCTCCAGGAAGCTGACATGGTTCAGCAGGACCCACAGACCAATGTGGATCCTTTAGAAGGACTCAATGTGTTATCCCTCTCAGGGAGATTTTAGAGCTCTGTGGGGGGACATTTGGGGGGAGTGGGCACCTCCCTAGAGTGCCTCAAGCCCACCCTGTAGGTGACAGTAGATACTTAGACAAAGGGCTGACTCTGATTTTGAGTCATGTTGATTATTATATGCCCATAGTTTTAGGGCTTAAAAAAACTAATATTATTATTATATATCAATACATTCTATATTATAATTAATCATACATATGGATAATATGATATATTATAGTACCTATAATATAATAGCATATTGATATTATATCTTAATATCCATATAATTATCACATAATTATAGGATTATTCCATACTGCCTTCTTCTTAATGTTGAATATTTAGGGAAAATTGAATGGTATAAGGGACTTTTGAAATTGAAATAGGCAATTTTTTTTGTCTTAGTTTAGGCATGGGGATCACAGAACAATGGGCTTCCACTGACTGGATTTCTAATAGCTTTAGCTGTCAGGAAACTTTCCCTTGCCCTGAGTCAAACCTTTTCTTACTGCAATTTCCCCTTGTTCAGTGTTTCCTTCATATCTGAATCTTTGTGAGCCCGTTTGGGATTTTCTTGGCAAAGATACTGGAACAGTTTGCCATCTCCTTCTCTAGCTCATTTTGCAAATGAGGAAACTGAGGCAAACAGAGTTAGGTCACTTGCTCAGCGTTACACTGCTAGTAAGTGTCTGAGGTTAGATTTGAACTCAGGAAGATAAGTCTTCCTGCCTTCAACTCTGGCACAGTATCCACTGTGGCACCTAGCTTCCCTCACTGCATTTCTGCTGCTCCTAGTTGTGCCCTTTAGGGTCAACCAGAACAAGTCTTATCCTTCTTTCCATGAATGATAACCTATCAAAAACTTGAAGACATCTTTTCTACCCTAAATCTTTTTTTTCCTAGACATGTACAGAGATAAGCATAAAATTTAGGCAAGATCCAGATAAAATACTACAAGAAATTTTTAAAGAAAGAAATAACTTTCATCAGGGGAAAGTCAGAGAAGGATTTTTGAAGGATGTTTTATCTGTTTTGGGTCCTGAAGAAAAATTTTAACAGGCAGAGAGGTGGAAGGATTATTTGCAGTGCACAAGGGAAATGCCTACATGATGTATAAATGGTGACAGGAAAGAAGAGGATAAAATAAGAAAACAGCTGGTTTACCTGGAATTCCAATTAGGGTAATACAGATCCAGTTTATCATCTTTAAGAAGATAATAAATGAAGCCACAGCTGATAAAATTTGAAAGAGGAATAATAGTAGTGCCTGAGGGAGAGGGTTCAAGGTTGTCCATAGTTGTTCATTTCACCCAATAAAATAACAATCAGAATATTCCCCTAAAAATGCTAATCAGTGGACGACATGTACGGGTTAGGAAACTGACCCCTAGACATAGGCTTTCATAGACCAAGTGTACTGATATGGCTGGGTGTACCCAGCCATGCTGCTATAAGCACCTACACTCTGTAGGTCAGTTGGAGGTTTGGGCAGCTGTTCAGTGAATGTGAAAAATGGAAGAAGCAAACTAATGGAGAGAGTGAAGAGTATGGCACATCTGTGAGAAGAAAAGGAGCATGATTAGAGTGAAACCTAACTGTGGGGCAGCTGAGAGAATGTGAGCCAAGAGGTACAATGTATGGGTATAGAACCTAGATTTCTGCTTTCCCCCCAACACGCACATGCATGCACGCGTGCGCACGCACACACACACACACACACACACACACACACACACACACAATCCAACCAGAAAGCTTCCCAGGTTCAAAGTACTCACGTAACTCACAAATTCCCACAAGTGTGTTTTCTATTATAAGGTCAGAGGATAAATTAATCAAAATTTTAGAACCTCTGTTCAAACCCTGATTCTGCTATATCCTACCTGGATGAGCAAACCACTAACTTTTTCTGGTCCTTTGCTTCCTCATTTGTAAAAGATGGCATTGAAAAGATAAATTCCAAGATCCCTTCCAGCCCTAAATCTAATGATCCCATGGCATTTAATAAACAGAACAGCAAATTATATGGCAAGAAAGATTCTTCCTATTTACATATGGATCATACTTTGCCACAGACCCTTGCAGAGGACACGTATGGCAAAGAATCATACTTGAAGGGGTAAACATGTTAGAAGCAGGTGGCCAGGGAACCTATGTGGAGTGTACACACATGGGGTAGACCAAGGTAATTCATATTCCAATGCTGCAGAATGACCAGTATCTTTGGCTGATATCACCACAGTACTCTGCTACCCCCTGAGGAGCATCACATCTCGCTCTCAGCTGAGCCCTGCATCACTTCCGTTAAGTACTTCATCTCTACCAGGCACTGCATTATCTCTATTGACACCTAAGGATAAAATTCACTGAACTTTTCACTGCTGCCATCTGCTGGATTTCTGCGACCCATCTGTTGCTCTTGTCTACCATCTGCTGGAGTTGACTGACTAGTAAGCCTTTCCGTTGCAAGGGAGGGCTAAAGCTCTTTTGATCTACTTAGTTCAGATGGACATTTTGGCTGTGCCCAGTGAAGCAGTCAGAAAAAAAGTCATAAGATATACACAGACTAAAGTTTTTGATTTTTAATCTCTCCTTTTGGTGCTAACTCAAAATCTCTGCCACTTAGTCAACTAACTTGGGATTAGCAAATTCGTTTGAACTTTTGTAAAATTTCTGATCATCAATCTTCATTCTCTCAAGTCATATCAGGAACCCCATTCAATGACACCTTGATGGAGTTGTGTTGTGCTAACGTGATGAAGCGCCCTGGAGCTACCATAATTCTCTGTCTTTGGTATACAAATATACCTGGGGACCAAGAACAAAATGGCTAGATGAACTCAGAAGAGATAGGTCTGTCTTTGTTCTGTTCTTTAAGTTGCAAACCTTTCAGAAATGAAATCACTGACCTAGCATTCTGGCTGGTACAGAAGTATTGGTCTCTATATGTACATGCCTACAAATGGTTCCCCAAAGGGGAATGAAATCAGCAATGAAATCACTGATCTAGCATTCTGGCTTGCACAGATGTATTGGTCTCTATATATACATGCCTACATATGGTTCCCCAAAGTGTTCAGTCTGCATCTGTTATGAACCTAGACTTGAGAAATGTGAGAAAATGGAAGATGGCCACTCCTTAGCCTGTGCAGCCATTTCCATCAAATTTATTCTGGGTGTTAGTGTTTTCCTCATGGATTCATTCTAGTATTATGAGGACAGTGATGATGGAGGCTTGTCAGATGTGCCACATTGAACCCCTAATAATCTCCACAGTTAAAAATAGAACAGCTATCCAGGGGAGAAAGGTTGGAAGTAGAACTATGCTTGGAGAGTAGCTAGAGTTAGCCTTAAGTTGAAGGGTTTTGTAACACTCGAATTGGATGAGATCAGTAAGAAGGAGCAGTCATAAAAATAGGAGGGGTGGTACAGAGGGATCATTATAATTATATAGCTTTCAGTCTGGTGTGTTTTTTGTTGATGCTGGTCTTTCGATTTAGATTGTTGTAGTCATGGTGTATACTGTTTTCCTGGTTTTGCTTACTTTAGATTTCTTTTTAATGGACATATTTCTGTTTACACATGAAGAGATGAAGAGTGAGATAAATCTCTTTTAAAAAAAGGTAAGTTGAGGGAATACTGTTTAATTGCATGTTAAGATGTCTCAACAGTTTATAAAAATAAGTTTCTTTGTTAGCATAGTTTCACTTGCATTCTCTTTGCTTACTGATATTTAAATTTTTTTCTTGTTAACGTTATTCTTCATATTTATCTTTCTTATGGTCCAGTATGTTCTATTAATTTAATATTCCACAATTTGTTTAAGCATTTAATAAATGAGGCCAATCTTTTTTTCACCATTATTCTTCCTATGACATTATGTGATTCTGAGTCATATGACAGTAAAGTCTCTAAGAAATTGAAGGTGAGGAACATGGAAAGAGGAATAGAAAGACATTTGATGGGTATGAACAGGGTGCAACATATTGCAAATGAGGAATTTCATGGGTGAAATGGCAAAAATAGCATCACTGAAGAAATATATGATTAAAAAAAGGATGGGATGGTCTTGTAGCCAATGGACTGTCTTTGTATTCCACTGACATCCTGACAATGCCAAGAGAACATGAGAATAGCCTCCAGCTTGTTGGGAGGAATTCATAGCATAGACAAGAGTCATACAGGATGGACAGATATAGTTTCTCTCTTAAAGAGGATACCCACATATATACAATTTCAATTGCATTGGAGTATTAATGTAAGGACACATCCACATCTTAAACACAATTTTAAAAACTACCTTTTTTATTGTATTTACGGGTTTGTACTTTATAGATCTTCAAAATACATGTTCTCATGAGCCTTATAAAAACTTCTTACTAGATCCTATGGTATTAGAAAGGATATAATGTGATCATACTTACACAGCTGTTAACCACAGAGACAGGTCTTCTAGACACCACGTCTTATCTAGCATCCATTGTACTGCTCTGCCTTACAGTGCTCTAAAGCCTTATCTAGCTCATTGAATCCTTATTCTATCTTCAAATGTCTTTTCTATCTTTAACATTCTATTGTATTCTCTTCTGTGCTAAGACCCTTTCTGAGCCTAATGGTCTCTCCAGATTTTCAAAATACAAAAACAGTAGCTTTGATCTGAAGAGAGGCTCTGATTCTCTCTGCAGTCTGGGTTTGTCCTGTCAGCTAGGAGAACCAGAACCCATATCTAATTGACTGTGTTATTACTGTATCTTGAAACCCAATTACTTTAACAAGTTCTTCCTAGTTGCTCCAGTGTTTTTCAAAATCACCCCAGGATTTGTTCACATCTAATCAAATTTTCTCTCTGAAACACCGATCATTTTTGTGTCTCTTGAAACTTTTCTCCCTTCTACCTAGGTGATATTTGAGGGAGATTGTTTTCCCCTCTAGCTTTACTCTGACTGCAGAGCAAAACATTCATTTTGCATATGTATGAAGCCGTGTTCAAAGTATACTGATACACACGGTCTACTTTCCTGAATGATTAGAAGGACTCTATATTCCCCAAGTCAAAATTGAGAGATGGACAAAGAAAATGATAAACACCTAAAAGAAGGTGAAAAACTACATACTTCTCAGTGGTGGTTTTTCCCCCTAGCCTATGCTGGGTCAAGGTCCTGAGTGGTATAGGTTCAGTTCTCAGTTTCCAGAGGCTAATATATTGTATTCTGCTGTACAGTAATAATCATATCAATGCTCTGAAGTACTTAAATTGTTTTTCTTACAACAGTCTTGTAAAGTTGGTGGTCAATAGTATGTTATGGTAGTATGGCCTGTATTTTCCAGATGAGAAAATGGAGGCTCACATTGATCATACAAGCTAAGAGTATCTGTGGCAAGATTCAAACCTAAGCTTCTGGAGGCCAGGTCTAGTGCTCTGTTCACTCTGTCATATTGTCTCTCTGTACTAATATTCTGGGACAGTGGTTCTCAACCTTCCTAATGCCACGACCCTTTAATACACTTCCTCATGTTGTGGTGACCCCCCAACCATAAAATTATTTTCATTGCTACTTCATAACTGTAATTTTGCTACTGTTATGAATCTATCTGATATGAAGGATGTATTTTCATTGTTACAAATTGAACATAACCCACAGGTTGAGAACCACTGCTCTGGAGTGTTATGCACAGCCACAACCCTTTCACTCTGGGGATCTTTCCCTGGCAATTTAGGATCACCTAATTAGCATATCAGAACCTGATCCATGTGCCCCCTAAGCGTTAACCAATGACTCTTCTTCCAACCCTGCCTCAGAGGGTCTGATATGGCCCTGGCCATGTCTAACTCCCTTGACTAGGGCTAAGGGAGAGAGGAGACTCCTTAGTCCCCATTCTAGCTCCTATATAAGTCCCTAGTGTGGTCAAAGCTCTGTTCCCACTTTGTACCTAAAGATGACCTATCCCTTGGCATCCCTTCCCTTTTCCAAGCTGTTTCTGCTCCTAAGTATGGACTGAAAAAACCTGCTTGCTTGATCTACTTCCTGCCTCTTCAGTTCTTGCGGCTGCCTCACAGGAATTCCCTTTGACATTCTTGACATCTGAAACTGAGGCAGGACACTGTCTTTGTAAAAATTCAGTCTAGAGGTGATATTATTCCCAAGGAGCTAATAGTTCTAGCTCTTAAATTCAGATTCAACAAAGACTACCTTAAAGGATCATTTATAAGGCTCAAATTTGGTAATATATCTATATCTATCTAGATCTATATCATAGGTATACCTATATAGATATGAGGTATTTCATAGAACTCCAAAGGGAGGTTTGGGTTCAAATTCTGCCTCGGACATTGACATCCTCAGAATTCATGGGCAAATTACAACCTTAGTTTTTTCATATGTAAAATGGAGATAATGATGTTTTCATTCTCTACCTCACAAGACTGTTGGGAGGAAAGTGCTTTACAAACCTTAAAATGTTATATAAACCAGAGCTAAAGATATCTTAGATCAGAGGTGTCAACCCTCCGGAGTGTGATCAAGCTAGATTGAAATGGAATTTTAAATGTAAAAAAAAAATAAAACAGAACATAGGTAATGTTAATATGTGGATCCTGGGGACCCTTATATAAGGTTTGATATCGCTACCTTAGACTGTGCAGGAATGAAAGAAGAACAACAAATTATGAAGCACTTTCTATGTTTCAGGCATTGGAATACAAATACAAAGAGAAGCAAAGTGCTTTCTACCAGGAGAAGAAAGTACAGATAGGGAGTGAGGTTAGTCCACTAAATGCAAGCAGCTTATAAGTTGTTACAAAATTGTAGTGATATAGCACACGAGAGTGGTATGTGGAGAACAGTAGGCTGGATATCCATTCAGGAAATTTGATAGTACTTTCAATGATTTTCAGCCACTTTCTTCTGAAAGATCCTTTATTTTTAACATTCCAATATTCCAACGAATCTGAGATCTCATCTATGTGAGTATTCCCTCCAGTGATGCCAATGACAACTCATTCATTTCTTCCCATTCCATGTGACTCTTGTCCATGTCCTCTCATAAATCCACCAGAGAAATGCTGAGCAGCTTTCCTGGCAGTCAATTGACATTTCCTTTACACCAATAGTAAGTTGACTTTTAGGCTCAGTAGAACTCTGCTTTTAGAGGGGACAGCTTTGTCCCAAATTGCTGAGGTTTTCACAGCTGCCAGAGCTCTTAGGAGGCCACCATTTCTGCAGCCCCCACCAGCTTTGGCTCATTGAAAACACACCTCAGGACCACCACCCAAGACCATGATCTCGATCCAGGCAGCTCAAGGGAAGAGCACTTAGCCTCTGAATGATCACTTAGCCTCCCTGCAATCTGCAGACTGGGAGCTTCTGAAGCAGCTGCATGGAGGTAGCTGCAGGGCCCCTGCTCCAGCTACTCCTAGCCCTGGGGCAGTTGGCCGGACCCTCTCCCCCGAATTTATCCGAATTCCACTGACATTTCACTTAGTCCTTGTTTCTTATGGGTTTGTAATTCTGGAAAGCACCACAGCTGCCGGTGAGTCATGCTTCAGCTGTGGCTTGTTCTAGCGGCCCTAGGGCTCCAGCCACGGGTTCATGCGGTGCTGGTCTGGGCTCCCAGCCCTCTGCGATGAACCCCTTCCCATCTGCCTGCCAGGCTGCCTTCAGCAGGAGATGTGTTACTCTGTCATTTTATGAGTTCTGGAGCTTTAAAATTTGTTTAGAGTCATATTTTATAGGTATTTGAGGTGGTTATGGGGAGAGCTGTGGAGTTTTGCTGTTTCTACCCTCTTTTAGACTATTAATGTGGTCTGCTAATTCCCAAATATTTTTATCTCCCTTATTAGATTATTGAGTCCTATCCAAAGAATCTGCCCAGCTGATGATGTGCACAACTTTCTTTTCTACAACAACCCTGAAGGTAAATAATACAAGTACTATCTTTCTGATTTTACAGGTGAAGCAACAGGGAAGTTTAAGTCACTTACCCAGGACACATTGCAAATTAGTCAAATCTTGAACTCAGGTCCCCTGACATTAAGAGCTGTTTCACAACATCATACTGCATTTAGACATTCTTATTCATATTGGGAGGGAGATCAGGGGAATAAACAATGACTTTGGAGTCTAAATGCCTGGATTTGAATTCTGTCTCTTCCATTTAATAATAGCAAGTCCTTTACTTCTTTGGGCTTCAATTTCCTCATCTAAAAAGGAGGGGTTAATACTATCTATCCTGTCTTTTTCACAGGGTTGTTGTAAGGATGAAATTAGTGGATTTAAAGCATTTTGTAGGGAGTCAAGATGGCAGAGTAGAAACAGGAAAACTCTGCAGCTCCCCCCGTAACCACCTCAAATACCAATAAAATATGACTCTAAACAAATTTTAGAGCTTCAGAACCAACAAAAGTACAGAGAAACAAAGCATCCACTGAAGACAGCCCAGAAGGCTAGACAGGAAGGGCTCATCGCAGCACGCTGGGAGCTGACACCAGTCGTGGCTTCAGCCCCAGGGCCGCCGGGACAAGCTGTGGCTGGAGCATTTAGGGGAGCGGATCACTGGAAGCTATGGCAGTTTCCAGAATTATCAACCCATAATAATCAAGGACAAAATGAAAGGGTTAGTGGAACTTGGCTAAATTTTGGGGAGAAAAGAAGGTTTGGCCAACTGCTCCAAGGGCAAGAAAGCAGTATAAGCGGCAGCCCTGCAGCCACCTCCATGTGGCTGCTTCAGAGCTCATGGCCTGCAGATTGCAGGGGGACCAAGTGATCATTCAGAGGCTAAGTGCTCTTGCCTTCAGCTGCCTGGATCCAGATCATGGTCTTTGGTGGTGGTCCTGAGGTGTGTGGTCAATGAGCCAAAGCTGGTGGGGGCTACAGAAACAGTGGCCTCCTACTAGCTCCAGCAGCTGCGAAAACTCCAGCAATTTGGGACAAAGCTCTCCTTTCTAAAAGCAGAGTTCTACTGAACCCAAAAGTCAAGTAATTGACTGGCAACATGAGCAGGCAAAGAAGGCAAAACAAACCCAGCAATGCAACTTCAGATTACTTTTTTGGGGACAAAAAGGATCAAACCATGGAATGGGAGGAAGAAAACACAGTCAGAACTCCTGCACCAAAAGCTTCCAAGAAAAATGAAAGCTGGTTACAAGCCATAGAGGAGCTTAAGAAGGATTTTTAAAACCAGATAAGAGAAGTGAAGGAAAAATTGGGAAGATAAATGAGAATGATGCAAGAAAATCATGAAAAGAGAGTCAACAACCTGACTGAAGAAAATAAAACCTTAAAAAATAGATTAACTCATATGTCAAAAGAGGCCCAAAAAGCCAATGAGGAAAAGAATGTCTCAAAAAGTCAAATTTGCCAGATGGAAAAAGAATCTCAAAAACTCACTGAAGAGAAAAATTCCTTCAGAATTAGAGTGGAGCAAATAGAATCAAATGACTTTATGAGAAATCAGGATACTATTAAACAGATCCAAACAAATGAAAAAATAGAAGGCAATGTGAAATATCTCCTTGAAAAAACCACTGACCTAGAAAATAGATCCAGGAGAGACAATTTAAAAATTATTGGACTACCTGAAAGCCATGATCAAAAAAAGAACCTAGAAATCATCCTTCAAGAAATTCTCAAGGAAAATTGCCCTGATATTTTAGAACCAGAGGGCAAAATAGAACTTGAAAGAATTCACCAATCACCTCTTGAAAAAGATCCCCA
>JAQQSU010007782.1:0-13126 GCA_028627135.1 Pseudochirops cupreus
TGAATATTATAATGTTTTGAATGTTTGTCTTGATTTGTAATGGAATAAACAGAGTGTTCACTCTATTTTGTAATCTGAACTCTAAAAGCTGTTCACAGTAGCATTCCTTTGGGAATCTGCTGGTGCATGGCGTTACAACCCTGAAGGGCTCAATTTATCCCAGGTTTCTTTTCCTACTCTGATGCTTTTCTTTTTCAATATCTCTGTTATCTAGCTGTCATAGTTGGTTTTGTATGAGCAAAGTGATATTTTGCTGGTGGAGGGGCTCACAATTGTCTCCAGATTTTGCTGACTTTAAACTATGGCTTTTGGTGCAATGTTGCGGTTGGGAGAAGTTAAAGCTGGTTGTCATTCTGGATTTTTATCTGTGATATACTTTTTTTAACAAACAGAGACAGATGGTAGTTAATTCTCATGCCTTCCCACTGAAATGATCTGCAATTTTTCTCTGTCTATATTGTTTGTGCATAGTTGTTTGCATGCTGTCTCCCTCATTAGAGTGTGAGCTCTTTGAGGGCAAGTCTTCGTTTTGGTTTTCTTTGTATCCGCAGTGCTTGGCACATAGTGGGCACTGGTGAAATGATTGTTGCTTTGGCTTCTAGGTGATGGTCCTTTGGACACGAGAAGGCAGCTATTATGTGTCACCTACCCTTGTCTTCTTTGGGCTAAACTTCTCAGTTCCTTCAGATGATGCTCATTTGACACGAACTTGATGCTCTTCCCCATCCTGATTGCACTCCCCTGGATGCCTTCTGGTTCTTAAGATATGGGACCCGTATTATCTCCTGAGGTCTCTGGTACCTTTCAGTCTGTCAACATGTGGGAAAGGTATTTCACAGTGCAAAAGCATGTTCAGTGAAAGCTAATGGTAGGTACCCAGGTTACCAGAGGACACGAGCTAGGTTATATAAAAGCTCTTTCCTGTGTTTACAGGATTGGCAGGGAGAGCCAAGTCACCGGGTACATTAAATTAAAATTTGATTTTTATAGATGATGCAAGGCAAATGTTAAGCATAGGAGAAGAACCAATGGTCTTCAGCAAAGCAATTGTTGCCCAATGTAATGACACATCTTATACAGGAACTCAAGCTATTAAAAGGTAACAAAGGAGCTGCCTATTGACATTAAGGAAGAATTAGCCTAAAATTTTTCATGAGGTCATAAAAGCCTAGGAAAAATAGATTGCAATTAACATGCATGAGTCTTAGTTGAGTTTAATTAAAATAAATGGTAGGAATGGGGTGAGATGTACTTAGGAGAAAGTGGCTTAGTGTGGTACAAGGGGCCAGGCTAATTGAGTGAATGGAAGAACATTTTATCTGCTTATGATGGAAAGGCCAGAGATGTTTTTTCACCCATCGTCGCCTTCTCTTCCTAATTAATTTTATTTACTTTTGTAATGGTTTGCAACTAAATGTTTTGTACTTTTTTTCATTTTCTGTATATTAGTACAGAGCATTTCTGGCCTTGGACTGCCCTCTTACAGGGGCCATCGCAACTGCAAGCATTCCAAATGAAGGAACCTAGGGTAGAGGAGGGCGACCAGCCTCAGGGGAGAGGCACCTTTTTGGAGTACTTGAGTTTGTACAAGGAGACTTGGGTCTGAGCTCTTCCATCCAGTTCTCCAATGCTGCCACATCCTCAGGGAGAAACAAACTCCCGGCACATTTTCAAATAACTTGGTGAAGTCTTGTTCTCCATGATTTTGCATCTAGTGAGCCTGTAAAACACATGCATTCCAGTTAAATACACATTAAATCTTCTCAGTCTGCTGTATGCTGGGTGATTGGGCAATTTGGTTTTGGCCTTAGGATAGGGCCTTACTCTCCTCTGATGAAAATATTTCCTTTAGAGTTCTGATTATGGATGAAATTCCTTCAGTGTTTTCTGCAAAGGTTATTGTTTATTTCTAATTATACTTTTTTCTCAGCATAGGTAAAATAAGTTATCTTGGGATGCTTGTGGCAGCCATGATTAATGAGAATATTACTGAAGCTTGGTAAACACAGTTCCCTTCTTTCCAGAATGGAACAAGTGAGTGGAGCAAACCTACTCTTACCAACGACTTGAATCATCTCCATGGATGATGTTCTGAAGTTAAAGAAATTAGCCATCCTTTCCATTTCTCAGGAAAGAATTCTATTTTCTTAAGATATTATCACTGCTTGAATGAAAGAAGACTCCTTGGAGGAGGTTAGGAGGAAATGACCTGCTCAGAAACCAGACTGGAAAAGGAACTGTTAGTGGGCTTTATGGGGAAGAGAAAGCTGCCCAACTGGAAGGAGTTGCTTAGGGAACAAATGGATTATGCTACTAGCAGGAAGGGAAAGAAAAAAACAAAGAAAGAAAGAAACCATGGGTGCCAGCTATTGCATGTTTCATTGAAACATCTCTCCTAAGAAGAAAAAAAGTTGGCATAAAGAAAAGTGGCAAATGGTGTAGTTAGGTGTGGCAGTATTCATACTGGATTTGCCTTTTAGGACCTAGATTCAAATTCCATCTTTGACTATCTGTAGGACCTTGGGCTAGTCACTCAACATAACTGGTCATCAGAGGACCAAGTGCCCATTTTTGTTTGAACCTTATTTAACCAAATATCAGCCTTGTTTTCACAATGAATGAACTCCCAAGAAGCCGAGTTGTTTACTGAAGCTATCTTCAGTGTTAGCAAATCCTTTCAAGAAGGCTTTACCTGGAATTCTCTGTACCTGGTTTTGGAATCAAGAAGGAAGGAAGTATAACTAGGGATATTTTGGAAGCCTAAGTAAATTCCTTGAGTTGTTTGGCAACAAACATGCTCATTTGAATTTAACAAGCATTTATTCAGTGTCTGCTAGCTCAGTGCTCTGCACATAGGTCCTGGGTATCCACACTCAGACCTTGGCAAACAGTCCCAGGTCCAAGGTTACATTCTACTGGAAAAGGTAAAAAATAAACAGTTAAGTCAAACACAGGGTAATGGTCTCTCCTTCTGTTACCAACTTGGTGAGGAAAGGGGTTAGGTCAAGATAGGCACCTGGCATGAGAACTGAAGGAAGCTAGTGATGCTAAGAGGCAGAGGCTGGGAAGAAGTGAAGTCTAGACCCAGAGGACAGCCTAGACAAAGACACAGAACAGGAAAGGGAATGGAATTTCAAGTTTGGAAAATAGCAAATCACCTACTTTGGCTGAACAGTTGAGTTCGTGGAGGTAGGTAATGTGAAATGAGTCTAGGTAAGACTGACTGAAGCCTGAGAATAGTAGACTTTAAGTGCCAGGTTGAGCAATTAATAGCTTATCCTAGACATGATAGGGAGCCGCTGAAGCTTTTTTGTAAGGGATGTGATATGGGAAGATTTTTGCTTTAGGAAGATAGTTTTGGCAGGAGTTAGGTGGATGTGGGGTTGAAATTGGTAGGAGAGGGAAGGTTAGAAGCTAAGAGACATTAGGAAGATGTTGTTGTAGTCCAGAGAGGAACAATGAAGACTTGAAATAGGGTGGTGTCCATTTGGTCTCTCCTAAAATAATTGGGTTTATGCAATGATAAGGAACCAGTCAGAATGAGGTGGGTTTCTTTTCCTTCCTCCTGTGGCATTATTGTGTGTGTGTGTGTGTGTGTGTGTGTGTGTGTGTGTGTGTGTGTTTTGCCTTCGATGTAGTATTTACTTATTCAGGGCCTCTTCAAGCAGTAGATAAACACACATATTCCTCCAAGCAAAGCTGGGAGAATGAATGTTTCTAAAACACTCTGGGCCTTTTAGATGAAAGGTGCTGAAAAAGACAAATTATTAAAGATTCCAAGAAATTCACTCAGCATAAGCATGCAATATATTCCTTAGAGCCCTTCTTAGATTTCTGCATTTCCATTCTACATCCATTTATTAAGCACCTATTGTGTGCGGAGTACTGTGTTAGATACTGGGAAGACAAAGTACTTCCTTGAGTCCAAGGTTTGAAGAATTTTAAGAGCTCACAGGAAACTTGCATTTTACCAACTCTACAAATAAGGGAATACAAAAATATATAAAATCTGTCATTGATCTCCTATCCATTAAAGTTAGCTTATACAATTAAACACACACTAAATGTAAGGCATAGAGGGCATAGAATGTGCTTAATGAATGCACAAACACGTAGCTCTGAGCCCAGTCTCTCAGATTCTTTTGGCTCAGTCAGTAGTCAATAAACATTTATTACAGCCCTACTATGTGCCAAGCACACTGTATTAAGCACTGTTATCTGAAATGCATTATTACATAGATTAGTCCATTGGAAGTAGCACCTTGTAACATGACTTAGTTTTGAGATGTAGTTGTGTTAAAAAAAAAAAGTGCCCTAGGACACCTCATTTTGAATAATGAAAAAGTGATTTTCTCTCTCCTCTTAGCCATCGCCCTAGCAGAGTTATGTTGAAAGGTCAAGCAGTGACAGATTTACCAGCCATTTTCTCTTCTGAAGCCTATGAGCACCACCAGCCCAACAATGATCAATTGAAGTTGAATGTCAAGCTTCTGACTTGCCAGGTCACCAAAAATGCACAGGTTTCCCACTGTAACCTCTGTGAGGAGTCTTCATGTTTTCTCTTCTAACTTAAGCACAGTCAGATGGTGGAAAGACATGTAATGGATTAAGAAGTCAAATTGGAGTAAGAGACGGGTCTAAGCAAAAAAAAGTATGTCTTTATAAGATTATCAAAGCCAAGAAGAATCAGCTTTGCACAGAGGCCACATGTGTTAACCATGAAATCTAGTCTATCAGTCAAATAGACCATTTTCATTAACCTTCTCAAAGGCATGCCCCAAACCTCAAGACCCAATTTACCTCTGTAAAGTGAGTAAATGTTTTATTCTTTTATTTTGCCAATGACCTAGGAATTTCCCAGGTACACAAGCCCTCCCATTAAAACTGTCTACCAGATCTGTGTGTTAAGAAGGAAAAAAATCTAAGCTTCATATCGATGAGCAACTGAATAAATTTAGGCTTAGTTTTACTAGGAAACAAGGAGCTTCATCTTTTATGCTTAATTCTTTTACCATGTCTCCTAATTATTCTTTTTATCCTTTGTATTAGCCTGTGGATTTGGAAATGGAGACCTATAAAAAAGAGGGACCCTGGGACCATAGAGTTAGAGCTAGAAAGAACCTGAAAGGTTGTCTGGTCCAGTGTTGTCCACCTCAAATAGAAACAGATCCTGTGGGCTGCATATTGACTTAGAAAATCACAAATGAACATTATCTGTGTTGTATTTCATTTTTATCTATTTTGTTACGTATTTCCCAGTTAGATTTTAACCTGACTGGGGCCATACTTTGGAGTTTTGTAGGCTTTGAGTTTGATACCTTTGATCCAGTGCTCTTATTTTACAGATGAGGAAACTTAAGACCCAAAGGGTCTTCCTTAAATTCATACAGTTAGGAAGAAGGAGATTCTCGAGACCTGTGGGTCACTATCCGGAGACCAACTAGATGCTTAATATTTGGACAAATCATTGACTCATAGATTTATGGCTGAAAAGGAAACCAGAGAGTCCAGTCTTTTTATTTTACAGAGGAGGAACCTGAAGTTCAGAGAGGTAAACTCCTATTTCTGTGCCTCAGTTTCCTACTTCCTAAAAAGGAATAGTTATAAGGTGTCACATCCATCTGGATCAGAAAGATGGTGAGAAGACTGAATTAACATTCCCAGTGTGTTTTGAAAACTTTGAATGAAAAGAGCTATCACCAGTAAAAATGATGCATATAATTATAGCTACCAGGATCCTGGGTTTTCTCTGTTCAAGAAGTTCACATTTTCTAGGGAAGGTGCATTGCAGCTGCTTGCCACATTTCTTATACCTGGGTTGCACTCTTAGAATCCTGCAATTGTGTATGCTAAATAGTTAATTGCATGCAAAATTGCCCATTTGTGTGCACAATTATCCATATTATGCACACAAATTCTTGTTGGAAAATCTGGCCCTAAAACTCAGGCGGTGAAGGAAAATGCGCCCACGTGGTTTCTGAAACAGAAATTATGGCCTGCCTTGACTGCATAACTGCTGTGAAGGATTTAAGCTGTCTTCTTTTCCAAGTTGATTCCAAATGTATTTTCAGACTGTATAACAAGACAGTAGGATGAATGAGGTTTTAGAAAGATAAATGTGGAGCCTTTTTTTTTTTAAATCCAGCTGCCAGGGGGGATGCAAATATAGTTTCTAATGCCAGCATCCAGTGCTGAATGGTGTGTAATCACTGCTGGATAGGAGGACCTATTTGACATGAAGAAAATCCAATGATCTTTCATTGAAATGGGGAGAGGCTGTGTTACGATTTTATGATTTTCAATATTATTTACCATTGGACCATTAAAACAGCCTCTTACAGCATTCATTCTCTTAAAGATGAGTTAATGTTGTTTTGATATTTAAAATAAGGGCAGTATTCTGCACTGCTTTATGATACTTTCAGTGGTATTAGCATATCTATAGCCAGGTCCTGATTAGTACAAATAATGAATCCTCTGAAGTGGTCACATGTACTCAACTTCAACCTACTTGAAGTTATAATTATGAAAAATGTGATCACAGGTTCTAGCCCATTGGAAATATACCATGTCAATTCCAGTAATGCTACCATTTCCAGGGATTTGTTATTTGTACTAATCAAGATCTGTCTGAGCTGCCCAAATAGTCCCCATAGCTCTTGAGGACTCATTTAAAAGGCTTGGGCAAGGTGTTGATGAAAGGAGAATTGGTGACAGGCAGAGCATCCCATTTTCAAAGTTTAACTTGGGGCACTTAGCATTTCTAATTCTGTAGGCATTTATTAAACAACTGCCAATAGCAGGACCCTTGTTCTGGGCTCCATTGATACAAAGACAAAAAGAAAAACCATCAAGGACTGCCTATAGGAGGTGGTGCATGAGCTGAGCATTAGAGGGATCCAAGGATTTCTAGAGGCAGAGCTGAGGAAGGGCAGGGCCTTCCAGGCATGGGGAGTAGTTTCTGCATAGGTGTGGAGATGGGATATGAAGAGGTAAGTTTGGAGAACAGTGAAGTATTTTGTTTTATGTTATACTCATCTTTCTCCCCATTCCTCCCTCCAGTCTGGTTCCTTTTGTGCCAGGTTAGCTTTCTGCCTGGACCACTGGTTCTCTAAAGGCTGCTATTCTGGGGGTTTTCCCTGTGAATTTGGCCTACTCACTCCCTTCACAATTCTTAAATGACTTTGTTGTTAGAACGTTCGTCTTTTATCAGGCTATGAAGGAAGGTCTGCAGTTCTCTTGCTCCCTTTTACACACATGCAAATGCACACACCATCCTTGAACATTTCCTTTCTCAATTTGATGCTTTCTGCCTATCAGTGACTTATTCTCCCAAATCTCTGAAGCATTCTTATTCCCCATATTCAAAGACCTCTATCTACCATGCTAATAAAGTTTTCCAGGTTAATTGGAAGAGGAGTCCTAGTTTTCTTTCTTCCTTTGAATTCCATGGAGATATGCTTCACATAAAAATTCATGAATACTGCCCCTTGCACATGCTATGTATTACCCCTGGATTCCCTTGGTACACTGTGCTGCGAAGCCCCTTGTTTTCAGAATGTGTTCTTCTGGAGGGCCAGATATTTTGCACATGTGTGTATGTGCAAACACTTCACTTCTGTTCACGTGTACTTTTGATAGAGAGCTGAAAGACTAAGTAATGGGCCTTGATGTAGCCTTGTCCTCTCAGATCCATCAAATTTGTGATGACTAAAGGAGCTCTTTTGTGACTATGGAAACATTTTCTTCAAATGAATTACTCTTCAGCTTGAGAAAAGCTTATCTTTGCTTAAGAAGATCTCCATTTGTCTGAAGCACTACCAGATCTCCCTAAAAGCAGAGAATGAGACTGGCCTAGATTCCTCTCTAGGTTCCTAGCTTCATTTTTCTCTGCTAGTGTTAGTCTCAGATTATCATCTTCTCAGGGGCACAGCCATGAATCTTATAATACACATGGGGGGTAGGCTTAGAGAATGAGCTCAACAAGGAGCTGAAGGTAGAGGGGAGAGAGAGTAACAACTGGACATCTAACCTGGTGTCTTGAGTTGATGGGGAAGGCCTCTCACATAATAAGTGAGACATTTAATCTAATTGAACAGACATTTACTAAGTGTTCCAGGAAGGGGGAAACATTCACGTGGGTACAGAAGTACAAATATGTCTGGAGTAATTTGGGGGAGAGTACTAACAAGTGGTATGACCAAGAAGGGACTTGTGTAGGAGATGGCAGCTGCTCTGAGCTGTGAAGGGAGCTCGGGATTCCAAGAGGCCGAGGTAAGAAGACTTGAAGACACGGGGAGGACTTGAGGAAGGACAAAGAGGTGAGTGAAGGGCTTGCTGTGTCTGAGGAACAGCTAGAAGCAGGCTAGTTTGACTGGGATGTGCAAGGGGGAGCCATGGGAATTAAGTCTAGAAACAGCCTGAAGCCAAACTGTGTGGGGGCTTCAAAAGGCATACAGAGTAGTTTGTACTTTATAGTAGAGGTGATTAGGAGCTACTGAAGATTCCTCACCCAGGGAAAGACGTGATCACACATATGCTTTTGGAATCTCAAATTGGTGACTGTGTAGAGGAGAGACACTGGAGGCAGGGAGACCAATTTGGAAGCTCTTGTGAGGTGATTGATTAGAGCCTGAACAAGAATGAGGGTGGTGTGAGTGGAGAGGAAGAGAGGGAAGGAATGGATGGTACAGAAGCAGAATTAACAAGAGCGGTTTGCACTAATGAAAATACAGTATCTCAATTCAGCGTTGAGATCACAAGTGGATGCAAATAGCATGAATTAGAAAGCATTTTCAATTCTGAGGCACATTTTCGTTTTGGAATGTGGGCAAAAATCTTGTCCCAGTGTGTGCATTATGGGGCTACTTAATGGGGTGCAGATGAATATACACTAATGGAGTTGAAGCAGAAAGGATTTTTTATGATTATGATACATAGATGATATTTTCCTGATTTGAAATGTGATTGTAATTCAATGGGAATGTTCATTATGGAGCTGAATAGTTTACATCCTGCAATTAAATTTGTAGGAAATTACTATTTAGTCAGGAAACTAACAACTTTTTTAGCATGCCAATTACAAATAAGAAGAGTTAAATTGACCATATCTATTTATAAAAAAAATTGCCAACAGAAATACTTTTAAAAACGTGCAGCAGAGCTGTTACTCTGGGTACTTATGTAAACATTTCCCATTTTCCAGGCTGCCTTTGGGTAATCTGTGGTACTAAGAAATGTAATATTTTGTTAGTGTTACTTTCAAAAAATCTCACATCTTGAGAATTTTCTTACAGACCCAAAAAACTGATGCAGAGAAAAAAAATAGTTGTTCAGATACCGTCTCTCCTATACTTAAGCAAGAAACTGATTACATCTAAGTTTACACATACACACACATGTATAAACACATAGATAAGCATATATAAATCTTAAGGGAAGTAATTTTGGGGTTGACAAAAATAGTGACATAGAAAGGGGATATGCATATTAAGGACCAGTTTGCACATGACATTAAATACAAGTGGAAGAAATAATCATGTCAGAATGTTACCCTTGAAATAATTATATGCTGTTCAATTTGTCTTGCAAAAGAATGTCCTTATTGAGTGACAAGAAGAAGATTGAAGATAATACTAAGTGATGCTGATGAGAGCAGTCATGTAATGGCAGTGAATTGTCTACTTGGTGTCTTTTGTGTTGGGAGTCAACCCATTATCCACATAAGGAATGTGATTAGTTGCTTCCCAGGCAGGATATCGCACCAGTTGTTTTGTTCAGGAAGGCAGCAATAATTGAATTACAGATTGTAACTGGTTAATGGAGTTGCTTAGAAGCTAGTGTGTACATGCAATCCAAGTTAGCTTTGTTCTTGCCCCTTCAGGATGAATACAGTGGAAAGAGCCTTGGATTTGGAGTTAAGAGGACATAAGTATTTTCTTTGTGACTTCCAGAAAGCCACTTCATCACCCAGAGCCTCAGTTTCCTCTCTGTGTGAATGAATGAATGAAAAGAAACATTAAGCACTTACTGCATACCAGACACTGGTAAAGGGATGGATAGGAGGGATGTTGGACTAGATAACATCTTAAAATCCCTTTCAATGATTCTGTAGCTTTTAAATATATTTCTAGCTCCCAAAAGTTCAGGCTGCTGATAAAAGGGGAAGAGGGTGAGCAGTTGACATCCACCACTCATGTTTCTTCTTTGCTAATGGTGAATCCCAAATATGTCTTATTGTGTAAAGAAGACAGGAAGCATGTTTGAATAGATCAGTATCAAAGGAGAATGATCAAAATAGAGTACTACAAATATGGCGAAGCTTCAGATATCCAGGGAATGTCTGTGAATTGGTGGAATTGTGTCATAAGAATATGATACTAAAAAGGCATACAGAAGATACAGATTGGAATTGAAAGCTGTAATTTAGCTGTTGTCGACTCTGACATGCTTTTTATCTTGTAACTGGGGAAGAGTGATGTTCAAGTAACACTGCTTAAGCAGAATGTCCAAGCACAAGAAACACTCTCATAACTGGGAAGCAATTTCATAGGCACAATCTGTGTTTCTCTTTAATATAGAGTCATAGAATTTGGCCCAATTATATGCCAATAGATCTGACAATCTAAGTGAAATGGATGAATATTTACAAAAACATAAGTTGCCCAGATTAATAGAAAAGGAAGTAGAATATGTAACCCTATTTTATCTTTTTGTTGGAGTGGGGAAAGCAGGACAATTGGGGTTAGGTGACTTGCCCAAGGTCACACAGCTAATAAGTGTTGAGTGTCTGAGGTCACATTTGAACTCAGGTCCTCCTGACTCCAGGGCTGGTGCTCTATTCACTGCACCACCTAGCTGCACCCCTTAACCCTATTTTAGTAAAAGAAATTGAATGAGCCATCAATAAGAAAAAATTCCCAGAACCAGATGGATTCACAAATGAATTCTACCAATTTAAAGAACATTTTTAAAGAACAATTAATTTAAAGAACAATTTAATTCAATGCTCATATAAATTATTTGGAAAATAGCCAAACAAGGAGTCCTACTAGATTCCTTTTATGACACAGATACGATGCTAAAACCTAAACTAGGAATAGAAAAAACAGACAAAGAAAACTATAGATCAATTTCCCAAATGGATATTGATACAAAAAATGTTAAATAAAATACTAGCAAGTAGATTACAGCAATGTATCACAAAGATCATATACTATGAGCAGGTGGGATTTGTACCAGGAATGCAGGGCTGGTTCAATATTAGGAAATTTATGAGTATAATTGACCATATCAATAACAAAACAATAAAAGATTATCTTAATAGATGCAGAAAAAACTTTTGACAAAATACAAAACTCATTCTTGTTAAAAACTCTAAAAAGCATAAGAACAAATGGATCTTTCCTTAAAACAGTAATTAGTATTTGTGTAAAACCAGCAGCAAATATTATGTGTAATGGGGATAAGCTAGAAGACTTCCCAGTAATATCAGGGGTGAAGCCAGGACATCCACTATCACCACTATTATTCAATATTATACTAGAGATGCAAACTATAGTAATAAAAAGAAAAAATAATTGAAGGAATTAGAATAGGCACTGGGGAAACAAAACTATCACTATGCAGATGCTATGATGGTATACTTTGAGAATCCTAGAAAATCAGCTGAAAAATTAGTTGAAATAATTAACAACTTTAGCAAAATTGCAGGCTACACTGTCATTTGTCTGTAAGAAGCAGCTGCTCTTGGTAGATAGGGAGTTATCTCTATTACTAAGCAAGGATCACATCTGATCTATTTACACCACTACTTAGGGGGAAAAAATTTAAAATGTCAGCATCTTTTTAGGTACTCTTGTCATTGGCAGCTCTAAGCCAATGATAAAAAGGCAAAAAAAAAGTGCTTTGTAAAATTTTTTTAAAAGTCCCTTAAAGACATCAAATTCCCTGAGTTGCTAGTTCAAAAGACTAATTGAATATTCCAGAGGGTGTTCTGCATTGGAATTCTCTTCTTCCCTTGAAAAATAAAACTTCCATTAAAAAAAATTGTAGGCTATACAATAAATCCACAAAATCATCATCATTTCTATATATCACCAATAAAGTCCTAGAAAGAGAAATTCCATTTAAATAACTGGAGACAGCGGAGCCAAGATTGCAGCATAGCAGCAGCAGCATATCACAGCTCTCACATAGCCACCCCAAAATACCCATAAAATATGACTCTAAACTAATCCTAGAACTCCAAAACACATGCAAATATACTTTCCACTAAAGTCAGCTCGGCTACGAGGAACCATACCAGCACTGTGAACCGAAACCAGCCTGGCCTGAAGCCTCAGCTGTGCCCCGGGGGCGGCTGGACGGGAGCGAAGGAGCCTCTCTGGTGAGCGGATTAGCGGCTTCTACCAGCAGCGTTCAGAACTAGGTCAGTGGGCCTTGCGAAACTGGGGGAGAAAAGTGTCCCGCCGAAACACCTCCAAGGTGGGAAAGCGAAAGGCAGAGGTTTTGCACCCTCCTCCGCATTGCAGCTTCCATGCCCCTGGCCTGCAGACAGCAGGGGGACTAAGCAATTGTTCAGAGGCCAAGTGCTCTTGCGTTGAGCAGCCTGGATCCAGATTGCCGTCTTGGGCTTTCGGTTCTAGAGTCTTCATTATCCAGTGAGCCAAAAGTAAGTAGGAAAGGACCCAGCACATTCCTGAGAGCTACGGCAGCCAGGAGGACCCCAGAGATTTGGGACAGAGTTTTCCCTTCTGGAAGCACAGCCCCATAGAGATTAAAAAAAAAATCACAGACTGACGAACCATGAGTAAGAATAAGCATAAGAAGCAAAGTAAGAACAGCACCCAAACCCTAGATTCCTTCTTTGGGGAAAAGAAGGATCATGGCAAAGAGAGGGAGGAGGAGAGTGCAGCCAGAGCACCCCCACCAGGGGCTTCCAATAAACATGAAGAATGCCTTAAAGCTAGAGATGAGCTGAAGAAAGATTTTCAAAACCAAATAAGAGAAGTGGAAGAAAAATTGGGAAGAGAAATAAGAATTTTGCAAGAAAATCATGAAAAGAGAGTCAGTAATATGACTGAAGAAATCAACACCCTAAAAAATAGATTAACTCAACTGACAA
>JAQQSU010007783.1:0-13126 GCA_028627135.1 Pseudochirops cupreus
GCAAGTTTTATTTGAATAAAAAAAAAACCCTGTGAACTGTTAAAATGAAAGAAACCCCAGGTCTAAGAAGGGGTACATGGAATGAACCAGAGTTCTATAATAGTTTAAAAAGTTTAAAAAGATTAGAAATTCATTTATTGCCTGAGAAGGAGCTTCCAAGCTTGAACAAAGAGACAGTGTCCATATTTGTTCAAAGGGGAGTTGGAAAGAGTGAGATATTTATACTTTTTGAAACAAAAGAAAGTAGGGAATTGGGGAGAAAGGTATTGGGCAGGTACCAGAAAGAAATCAGGCAGGGAGCTCCATCGCATGGGGAAGAGGAGATCCATGAAACAGATGGAATGAACAATTTCAGATGTCTGAAATATGACCCCTTGATACACAAACCAGAAGGTATTCATGGTGATGAGCAGTCCTGACAGTCAAGGATTGACCACAGATAATAAGATAACGGGATGTCTCAAAAAACCATAAAACAGGATGTTTCTGAGAGCCCCATAACCAGCGCTAAAGGGAGTCTCTGAAGATAAGGATGTCTGTTGAAGGTTCATAAACCACCAAATGGCTCAAGGTCTGCTTCAAAGCTGGTATGAGCTTAATTGGCTTCAGAATTGCAGATGTTCTTGCAAATCCAGCTGGGTTTACTCTTGGTCACTGCAAAGGATTGTTGGTGTGTCAAACCACTCTGGATGTCAGAAGTCTTCCTCATTGGCTTATTATTGTGCTGCTCCATTTTCTTCTTCTCCCGTGAAAAAGGAAAGCTCTAACATATTTAATCAGTTGCTACAAGCATTATAGAGTCCATGTTCACAGATTGAATAGGTTACTTAAGTCTCCCAAATATTTAGTGCTAGAACCAATACTAGAATCCTGTCACCTGACCTCTAGCCTTGTGCCAATTCCTCTATATCCTGCTCTTCCTGTGCCTCGAATTCTGTGAATCCCTGAAAGCATTAGATAATGAAGAGACATTTTATCATCCACTATGGATATATCCCTGTATCTTTTTTTGTTGTATGTTTTTTCTTGCTATAACTTTTAAGTATGTATTCTTTTGTAGAAAACTTGTAAAGCAGTTTAAAGAACTTTCACTGGAGTTCTTGGATCCCTAAAACTGAGGACAAGGAAATACCAATGGAGGTTTGAGTCAAGAGCAGAGATAAAATAACCAAAAAATTCTGGTAGAGGGGTGAAAGTGAAAAATACCTGATTTTCAGGCAGTGGAGGAAGCAAGAGAGTCATTGTTGCACATTTTTATGGTGTTCTCACTTCTCTGGTTAAAAACCATTAGGCTGATTTATGTACTGAATACAGCTCAACCAAATTATACATAGAATTCAAAAGTCTACAATCTGGCATCACCTTACCTTTCCAAATGTGTTTAGCAATAGTTTCAGCCATGCATTCTTTGTTTCTTTAAGTCAAGCTGGTGCTCTCTATCTCTGTGACCATACTTGGAATGGATTTTTTCATCTTTAATCACCAATAGAATTTCTACTCATCCTTCAAAGTTCAACTCAATGCAGAGTAGTATTAAACAAATGTTTATTAAAATGAAAAAAATATACCCCCAAATTTTGTAGTCCACTTTCCCCAAAAAATCCTTCCTGAAGTTTTTTTTTTCCTATGTCTCTCCAAAGTTTTTGTCATGAGCTACATTTTAACTTATGACATTCTAAACCTCTATCAATTTGTAAGCTTCAGGAGAATAGGAAATATGTCGCAACATGTTTTTCTCTGCCCAGTGGAAGTTAACATATGATCTTTGTACATAACTGGTGCTTATAAAACAAAATTGTTAAAGTCACAAATAAAAGTAAAACAGATTGATATGCCATTTGGTTTTATAGCTACTTGTCACATGTATTTTTTGTTGGTGGGGGTGATGATAGTTATGTTGAAAATACAGAAAACTAAGGATATTTGTCACAGGAAAATACATGTTTTCTCTGTTTTAATGACAAAGGAAATGTAGGGTTGGATAAAAATGGCACGTAAATGTAGGTGAGACAATTGCAAGAAGGGAAATTAATAAAATACAGACTGATTTGTAAAGAAAACATAATCAAGACGGAGTTAAGGAAAAATCCAAAGAAACTAAAGACTTATCAAAATTCTTTATGTCGAAGTTTCAAATGCTCACCAAGGGATACTTGGGCACTGATAATATTACTTAAACAAGAAAGAAATGAAAATATGAATATAAAACTTCTCTTACATGACTGTAGAATAATTTTGTTTCCATATGGCCAAAGATCAGCTTCAAGGCAGGTTATAACAGCTAGAGTCATAGATTTAGATCATAGACACCATCCAGTCCAGCTTCTTTATTTTGCATATAAGGAAAATAAGGCTAAGAGAAATTTTGCTATGAAGTAAGTGTCTGAAGCAGGATTTGAACTCACTTGTTTTTGATTCCAAGTTCACCACAACACTTTTGTGGTGAGTATTGTATTCATATTTTCTAGAGTGAGAAGCACAATTTGTTAGTGCCAAAAATGTCATTGAGTACTGTTTGGGGTGTGTGTTTATGGATTGGTAGGAGCAGAGTTCCTGTGCAATAGATTTATGCAACTATAGAATATCTGTAGTTCCTAATACCACAATTTATGGCAAGAATTAGAGTGAGATGTTAACCTTGTTATGCCTAAGCAACCCTAAGGAAATTGGAGGCCAAATCTGTTGCATATCACTGAACTGACAAAACTATTGTCTTGAGTGGAGCTTGGCTAGTGTTAGTTGGCAGAAAGAAATGGGAAGGGAAATGTTCTCTCCCCTATTGTCAGACATATTTTTTTTAGCATAAATTGAAATTTGAGCGATTATTTTTCTTTTCTGTGGGGCTTAATGAATAAAGTAAGCCAATTTTTTTAATATCTAGAAAGTTTCTAAAATTTACTCATCTAGGGAAATATATTATCAACTATAAGTAGGTATGCGGATTTTTGAGGAAAAGGACTCTCACAGATATTGCCTGGAAATTATGTTTTTTTGGATAAAAAATTTTATTTATGTATTGGAAATATTCAAAGGAAATTTTAGTTGTCAATTTCATTATGAAATTTTAGGTAGCATGAAATGAACTTTCTTTAATGAGTTCTAAAGTATTATATATTGTGTTAAACATTGGGAAGCACCATAAAGATATAAGGATGTTTGCTGTGATTGTGGCATGCATACGTAGTTCCATACTCCAAGAATCTGTAATTTAATCCATGTGGATACACCCTCTACCCAAGCAGGTACCAGTTCTGCTAAAGCTTATAATCTTTTGCTCCAAAAATTGCTTTGACTCTAAGCATTCAGTATTTAATTACTAGCCCTCTGCAATACATCACAGCATAAAACAACTTTTATTATTAAATGTAACTGATCATCATGACACATGAGTAGGATTCCAGCTACTGGGAGACTGAAGCAGGTTGATCATTACAGCTTGGACTAGTTCTGACCTGAAATGAATTCAGCATCAAAATACTGAGCCTCTGGGAGATGGTGGTGGAGTCAGTTATTTGGGGAGGAGTGAACTGGTCCAAGTCAGAGAGTATGTTAAGTTCTCATGCTGATGAGAATGGGACCTCATCTATTAGTAACCCATACATTTCTCAGCTTTGTTAAGATCAAGTCTTATGTATGCATGCATGCATGTATGTATCCATACATGTATATGTAAATTGTGTAATGCATGCATGCATGTATATGTGTGTGCTAATGCAGGTATTCCAAAAGTCTTAATTCATTATATATGTATACTTGTATTAGATGTGTATGCAGTGATATTTTATGACTGAATACCTATAGTAGTTCATATTTCTGAAAGGTACTGTAACTGCAGTGAAATATTCTCTGCAGGGGACACAGAGAAAGGTTCAATAATATTAATATGAAGACTGAAAGAGTGAATATGAAGAGTGAAAAGTTAGCACAAAAATAGACAACTACTATGACACTTATCAATGATTGTTCAAAGTCATTTGGAGGAATTTTGTTTTTAGAGCACCAATTCTTTTGATTCTGAAGAAAAACAAACAATATAATAATGGTGCATATTTTTATAATTCTTTAAAGGGTTTAAGTGTTTTGGAATGTTTTCTCCACAACAACCTTGTGTAAAAAATCAAACTTCCATTTTAAGAAAAGTGTCCAGGCCAGTCACTTTCATTTCTTCATTCTTTTCCAGATCACTCTCCTCACTCAATTAACTTTTTCCATCATACTCCAACTCTTGTCTTTCCAAATTACAATGTAAGCTCCTAAAGGGCTTTCTTTTTGTTTATATTTTTATTCACAGTACTTAGCACAGAGCCTGGCACATAGGAATCCCTTAAGAAATGCTTGCTCACTTGGTGTTTAGGTAGATGAAGTGAATTCTCTATTGTAATAAAGTTAGTAAGTATTAGAACTGGTACTCAAATCCAGGTCTTTAACCTCCATGATTATTAAAACACACTGACTTCTAGGCCAATAGAGAGGAACAAAGTAGGCAATAGAAGAACTAGATCATTGTCCTGTCCTGTAAATTGTGTGTCCTTGGGCAATTCACATCATTTCTTTGTGTCTCAGTCTTAGATTTACATGCAACAGAATGTTAAAGTTGGATGAGCACTTAAAAATCATCCTTTCTGGTTTCTTCTTTTAAAGCTACAATGTTTAATAATGAGCCATCATTCACTTTTCTTTTTAGTAATATAAGACATACATATAGGAGGAGCTTAAGAAGGAAATTAAATCATTGTTGGCTGAGACTATTTTTTTTGGGGGGGGTCTTTTAGCCTTCTGTAACAGTAATCAATTTAGCAGATACTTAGCCCTTGGTAACTTGGGGCTAAGTACCTCTTGAGAGAGGCAGAGGGTGTGAACTCTGTCTCCTGTGTCAAGCAGAAGGTATGAACTCTGTCTCCTGTTGCTGACATGGCAGGAGGGGGTTGGCTGAGACAGGAGGCCAGTGTGTGTCTATAAGAAGAATTCCAGAGACTGAGAATCAGAGTCCAGGAATGTTCCTTCTGGTGGCTTCTGGTGGAGGAAAAATCATGGAGACTGAAGCCAGCTGAGAGAGAGAGAGAGAGAGAGAGAGAGAGAGAGGGAGAGAGAGAGAGAGATTTCTCTCCCAGCATCTGGAAGGTGATTGAGAACTAAGTTGGAGTTTTTCTTGAGACCAGAATCTGGTGAAGGCCGAAGTGGCTGTTACCACTTGGGAAGCCAGTGTTGCTGCTGCTGCCTGGAAGGCCATCTGGAAGGCTGAGATTACTTCTGGATCCTAGGGCCAGCCAAACTGCTGGAGGACTGAAGAAGCATGATTGGGATAAGCCTTTGTTGGTTTGTGGCTTGGTTGATCCTTGAGTTCCTGGCAACAGAAGTGGTGAGGGTTTTGAGATGTGCCAGACCCTGTGAACTTCAGTGTGTACCAGGAACTGCCTGGAGGACTGGAGAAAAACTTGGTGCCTGTCTGCCTCTGAATCCAAGTGACTGTTTGGTCGATCCAAGTAGGAGCTGAGACCATGGAAAGGGATCCAGGGAATCTGAGAGACCACCCTGAGTCAAGATGAAGAAAAGGCCTCTCCTCCAATATAGAATACCTGATGAAATTGAAGTTTGCTGGACACTGAGGGGTGGAGGATTTGTGTGGTTTCCTAATGATTGTATTTAGTGATTGATTGCTAGATAAGTGACTCATTAAGTTATTTTATGATTGCCCCATGAGTGGAAGATTGATTATTGTATTGTGAATTGATCGAATGATTGCCTTGATTTGTAATGGAATAATTGGAGTGTTCACTATACTGTGTAATCTGAACCTTAAAAGCTGTTCACAGCAGCATTCTTTTGGGAATCTGCTAGTGCTTGGCATTACACTTTCTTTCTATGATTCCCCCTTTGTCTCTTTTGACTATGAACAAATTTAAAGATATTTTATATTGCCATCACCACTTCTTACAGAAGTAAAAAAATGAAAAGCTAAAGGCCAGACCATAGTTCCATAATTACCCTCTCAATGTGAAAGAAATAACTTGTTTGAGTATCTAATAATTTGAATGTAATCATTCTTTACCTGTCCCTGTCTTTCTATTTGTCTTCTTTTATTGTGTCTCTGTCTCTGTTTCTCTCTCTCTCTCTTTCTCTTTTAATCTATATCTATATCTATCTGTGTATCTATGTTTCTATCTATGTATCTATGTTTCTATGTATGTATGTGTGTATCTATCTATCTATCTATGTTTCCAATCACTCTCCAATCTCTTAAAAAACCACGTTTCACAGTGTTTATCACTTAAAGAGCAAAGAAATATGGAAACTCAGATTCCATTTCTTATTTCTTTTGAACTATTCATCTTGTCTCAATGGACCGCTTATTGTTTTCTGTCTATTTTTTTTTGGGTGGAGGTAAATGGGATTGATAACAGTGACTTTTTATATTGGGCAATTTAAGCAAATCCAAATGAAAAATAATTTTCAAAGATTTTGCTTATTTTTAATTAAAATTAAAATAATCATTGATTTCAGTCCGTTTTGTAAAAAGTTATTTAAAGGAATCTATAATTCCTTGCTACTCCCATATAAGAGGTGATTGATAACTATTGATTGAATTAATTATTTGAAGTATTATTTCCTTATCCATAAAATACATGTTATTTCTTATTCCTAATGCTTTTTTCATTGAATATTTGTCTTAATCTTTGCTCTATCTGAGCAAACTATATCACTCTCAAATTGTTCCTTTATAGTTTTTCAAGAGGTAAGGTGAAAAATGTCATACTTCTCTCCAAACATAGGCAGAACAATTCTTCCTTGTGGTCCTTTTAACTGGGCATAAGTCCTGGGATTTATCCTGTAAAATGAATGAGCCCTCTCAGTTTGGGTAGTGCCTCCACAGAGAAGGTAGGAAATAATCTTCCTGTTACTTTTCAGCTAAATATGTGCCCTTCTTGCACTATGCTGTGGCTCATCTGTGATATTTTCATTGAGCACCTCTGAATTTATAATAATTTCATTCTTTACAGTGAGCTGTAAGCCTATTCACTCTCAGAAACCTTACAGAGTGCTGAAGGGAGCTTACTCTCTTGTGTCTTGAAGAGTATATGGAAATCTTGTGGAGACACAGGAGCTCAGTCTAATAATTTCCCAAGTTACTGTGACTCCTTACTTTATTATGAATCTTACTTTATTTCCTAAATGAGCTAATTTATAAAGTCACAGAGGTTTTATGGCATATTGGAAAAAGCACTAGATTTGAAGTGAAAGAAATCTTAGTCTCTTAAATAACTGGGAAGTCTTTTCAACTATTCAGGCAAATTTTTCTTCATCTGTAAAATGAGCAACTTGGACACAGTACCTTCTAAGGTTCTTTCCAGAGCTAAATGTATGATCCTATGAAAATATATTACTGTCTCCTTCCTCCTTCCTCTTCCTGGATCTTTCTATCTTACTAAGGCTGGAGGTACAATTGGTCACTCCTGGGCCTGACCTGGGCTGGTTCACTCTTGAGGTTCACCATATTTGTAAAGGACTGAATGGGACACCCAATCAGCTTTGGTCTTACTGCTAAGAACTCACAAACTCAAAATATCCGTCACCCTCAGTCATTCCAGATAGCAAGGACTATAGGCATGTAATTTTATACCCAACTCCAGATGCTATTTTGCACTTAACCAAAATGAAGAGAGCTTCTCAAATTAAAGATTCAAATGCTCTAAGCCATTCTTTTGTTCAGGGCATACAGCAGGTATAGATGAAGGTCAAGTCCTTCACCTTTAATTAAAGAGGTTCTGCCCTTTGGTCCTTCTTTGCTGCTCCAGCCATAGTACTTTTCTGCCTTGAGTGAACACGGCTTTTCCCTGTGTTTCACCTTCAGTTTCCAGATATAGGTAGCTGGTATCTTTGACTTGTTCTCCACAGCCTCCTGTTGGTTCTGTCTGGAATGGTCTCAAGTTATTATTCTCTTGTTTGCCTTTCTTTGTTTCTTGGGCAATTAAAAGAAGCAGATCCAAAGAGGGCATGGCTGAAGCAAGACAGGACATGTTCATTCAAAAGAATATTTTTAGAAGGAAGATCTTGACATACTTTCTAGTTCCCTAGATCTGGAATGATTAAAGATACATTTATTTGTATGGCACCTACAGTTACTGAGTTCTCCACAAGTGTTTAAATACAAGTGTAGCTTGTATCTGCAAGTGTATGTAGTATCCCAACATGTTCTGTCTTAGTACAGGTAGCATATCATGACACTTGACCGAAAGCAAGTAAAACAACATTACGTTTTTCTGTGTTAGACACAGCAGTCTTACAAGTGCAATTTCTTATATGGAAAGCTAACTTACTATAGGAATCAATTTTAATTATTATTTTTTACTCTTTTGAATCTGTTGAAAATTTTCTCAAAAAACATAATGATTACAGATGTTTTGGGAGAAAGTATTATTTTATTTCTTAATAGAATTGCCAGTCAGAACAAAAGAGAAACTGAGTAAAGGATGCTTTTGAGGTTCATCTAAAGAAGTTAGCTTATGACCTTTGCATATATCCTCATTGTTGCAATAGGAAGAATGCTGACTTGGAGTCAGAAGGACTTGGATTCAGATTCTGCCACTGAAAATTAAAAGTTGTGTTACTCTGGGCAAGTTACTAAGCTCTTCTGGACCTCAATTTCTTCATCATCAAAGTGAATGAGTTGGGATCAATAGTGTCTGAGGTAACTTCCAGTAAAACACTTATGATCCTATGGAAAAAAGTAAACACAATATCCTCATAACTCATAATGATATTTACAAATTCATCATCATTTAACTTATGAATTTTTTCAGCTTTTCCAAATACAAAACTGAAAATCTACAAAGCTGTTGTGTTGACCTCATTGTTGTATGCTTGTGAAACCTGGACAATATACCAATGCTGTTTCAGGAAATTGCATCACTTCTGTTTGAATTGTCTTAGGAAGGTTCTGAAGATCATCTGGCTGGATATAGTACCAGACACTAAGGACCTTTCTTGAATTAAACTGCCAAGCTTTCAAACTCTGCTTCAGAGAGTGTAACTCAGATGTGCTGGCCATATTGTAAAAATGCCAAATGTATGTTTGCCTAAAAGACTTTTTATGGAGAGCTCACACAAGGCAAACACTCACATACTGGCCAGGAAAAGCTATACGAAGACACTCTTAAGTTCTTTCCTAAGAATTTATGAGTTGGGGTGGCTAGGTGGCACAGTGAATAGAGCATCGGCCCTGAAGTCAACAAGACCTGAGTCCAAATCTGGCCTCAGACACTTAACACAAAAACTAGCCATGTAACCTTGGGCAAGTCAGTTAACCTCAATTGCCCTACCTTCCCCCCTCAAAAGGAAAAAAATAAAAGAATTTTGGAATTGATTGTGTGACATGGGAGACACATGCACAGAACCAACCAGCATGGTGTACTTGCATCAGAGAATATGCTGTGCTCTATTGGCAAAATAGAATTTAGTTCAAAAGAAACATGAGATGTGCAAATTTAGAGAATCCAAATGTTCACACTGACTGTTTGTGCCTAACCTGTGGTAGAACATTCTGATCTTGTACTGGTTTTATCAGCCACAGTCTGATACTCTATAACTCACCTCTAACATAGTTATGATGTCATTTTGGTCTCTTCAATGAAGGACAAAAACCATTAGTCTCAGCTCCAGGACCTGAGAATCAGAGTTCTTCCAGTGGTAGCATCTTGCTGTCAGTGCCAGTGATAATCTTGCTCTTACCAGCTAGAGTTCCCTCATCCCAATGAGGTATGTGTGTGTGAGTGTGTTCCTGTGCATCACTCTCTTCAATTTTGCTTTTTTTTTCTGAGATTCAAGAAATGTTTGTTAATCATCTCAATGGTCAACGCACTGTCTTAGTTACTGTGGGAGGAGGATAAAAAGATTGAATAGGACATAGAATTTACAATCTAGTAATGGAGTGTGATAGGTTGCATTGTTCTGTATTGTTTCCTGCACTGGGAGCAGATTCAGACTACCTATGAATTTAGTCAAAGATCAGCTAATTAGCCACTGGCTTATGTTCTTCCCTCCACCTGCTCCCCTTAATGTTTCATCTTCTAAATCTATCCAGTTCTCCACAAATCCACAGATCAAAGGGGATGCTTCAGGTAAATTCTGCAGCTCTTAGGGTGGTGGTGGGTATGGCAATAGAGCATCTACAGTTTTTCAGATATTCTGTATGGTAGTGGAATTTGGAGATGCCCCTGGATTGGCTTGGTTTTTGGGTTGAGTGTTAGAACCCAGAGCTTGTGAATCACACTTGTGGGATGGACTTGTTGACGTGAAGAAAGAGGGCTGAACTGGTAGGAGCCGTGAATTAGAAGAGAGGCCCAAGCACAGAGAAGGCTAGAAGGACTTTTGTAAAGCAGTATCCAGTATCATGGAGCCTGAGTTGCTGAGAGAAAGACTGCTGAGGGCCAGTTGGAGCTGTCCAGTTTTGAGAACTGCCACCCGGAGCTGCCAAGAACTGAGGAGGCATGACTGTGATGCCAGTCTTTTGTTTGTCTGTTTTGATGTTGTTTTGCCAGATTCACCTGCTGGTGAAGGACAGTGCTGCTGTTGTAAAGGTCCTGGAACCTTGCTGTTGGTTCAGAAGCCCTGAAGGAGGATTTTCTTGTGGTATGTTTACAGAAATCCTGGAAGAGGGCCTTGCTGCTGTCTTCAGGGTGTCTGGGACTGTTGTACAGGCAGAGAATGACTTGATGAGGACACTGGCAATGAGTATTGTGGCTTCGTTGAGCTTTGTCTCCCCAGGAACTGAGATTGCTGAGGGCTTTCCTCAAGACAAGATGAAAGAAGGGCCTTACCTTGGGTTTTCAACGCTGAGATGATATTTTAACCTTGTTATAGCTTAAGGGTGGATGGCCTTTTGTGCTCTTCTGCCCCTTTTGAGAAAGTGCTTGGTGTTAATGGATGGTATTGTAATTCAGTAGTGTACAGGGGTGGGAAACATTTGGCCTTTTTGTGCTCTGTGACTGACTAAATGAATGCACTTTGTTTAAAATTGGAAACTATTCTCCATTTGAGAAGAGACTAAATGAACGTACTGCCCAGGAATGGGCTATTTTGACTACTGATCCAGAGGTGGGATACTTGGACCTTGGTACTTTGCAATTGAATTGAGAATTTATTTGCTATATGAATGAGTTACACTGTATTTTGACTTTCTCTGTTCTGTGAACATTTTGCTGAATAAATGATGTTTGCTATGCTGGTAATCCAAACCTTGGAAGTTGCCTTTGCTTGGCATTACACATATCTTTTCTAAATCAATGCATAAGCCTCTGGCCAGAAGGAAAACACATACAATCACAACTCTAGGTAAAGAAGGAATAGCCAATAGGTTCTACTATGTAAAAGTTTCCAAGAAAAATGACTCTTTCAAGCACTGAGACCTGAAAATAATAATAATTACTGGCATTTATTTAAAGTGCTTTAAAGTGTATAAAATACTTTGAGAAATGAAATCTGTAACAGAGATGATGGGTTTTATATGAAGTCCTATATTGAGCTTCTTATTTGTATATGGAAATGATCATACTTGTTAACTAAATGTTTCACTTTCATTATGCCATTTGAATCTCAAAAGATTTAAGAAGTAAATAGAAATAATGACTAGACTTGTGATTTTGTTGGTGGAGGAAAATCTAACATGAATGTAAACTCCACCTATGGTTGAAGTATGTCTTTTGAAAAGTAGAGTCTTAGAGAATTACCTTGAGCACTGAGAGAATAAACAGTATGTCCAAGATCATAGAGTCAGTCCCAGGAGACTTGAATCCACATCTTCCTGGTTCTAAAGTCAGACCTCACATGATAAATAGATTCCCCATTTTTCCAGATGAGGAAACCAAAGCTCAAAGAGTTTGTGTTTTATCCAAGGTCATATTCTTGCTAAATGTCAGAGGTATATATTTAAACAATAGTCTTTCTTAATCCTACTTTCAGTGCTTTTTCCACTTACCTACACTGACCTACTAAAATATATTTAGCAGTTATACAGATTCTGTCTAGATTTATAGGTGTGAATATACCTTCCACACCTGGATGAGTAAGAATAGACTTCATCTAAAATGGTTGTGATAGTGAGAGATGTTTACAGGATCTATATTTTTATGTAGGCTTCAAAGAGCTCGCAAGCACTGAAAGTCTTTGGGAACTGGGAAAGTTCACAACCATAAACAAATCCTTTCTGTAATTAAGTTTATAATGTAATAAATGCTATTGGGGTTATAAATCCCCAAAGGCACATGGTTATGTGCTTATTGCTTTTCTAACCAATCTAAAATTTCGGAGGAAAACTCTATACCTGTTTTGATATATTCAATTTAAGAAGGCAATTTTTAAAAAGATTAGAATTGGGTCAGAACAATAATACATTCTGTTGAATGCTGTGTCTCTGACAGGAGTAGGAAACAGAGGCTATCTCCAATAGGAATAATGACTAAACTTGTCATAAACCAAGGAAATCCTAATTCTACTTCAATAATGTCTTCCTCAGTTTATCTTTACAAGGTAAAGAGGCAGAAGGAAAAGAAGGAGGAGAAAAATTTCTTGGTTTTTAGACTAGCTAGCTTTCAAATAACTTTGAATTATTATTGTACCTTCCAATTGTACCAATTATCAAAACCTTCTATCCTTTTTTTCTGGCATTTCCTGACCCCATGCCTATCCAAATCATTTTATTTTGCTTCTCTAAGATCTTCCAAGGGTGTTAGCTTGAAAATATATTCTGTTAAATCTCCTGTTAAAAAGCTAGGGTCCATTTAAGAGCTGGTGCATTTCAACTAGGGCTGATCATATTTCATTGGCTACAACCCTTTCATTTACCTCAAAGATGCCCATGCATGCCAAGCATAATGAATTCATGTGCCTAAAACGCTTTGTGAAGCTTAAAGAAAATGTACTATAGAGAAACAAATTATAGTTGCATTTTAAATGGAGAGTATAGTTCACAATGGAATATATCCTATAACTGAACATTCTATATGTGGGAAAAAGGTTTTTTTGTTTTTTGGTTTTTTTGCTTTTTGGAGGAGGGAAAGCAGGGCATTTGGGGTTAAGTGACTTGCCCAAGGTCACCTGGCTAGTAAGTGTTAAGTGTCTGAGCCGGATTTGA
>JAQQSU010007784.1:0-13125 GCA_028627135.1 Pseudochirops cupreus
CTGTTTGAAACTTCCATTACACGGTTGGTGATGCAAGACAGTAGTTCAGGAAAGATACTGGGGCCATGTGCAGAGAGATGCTAATTAGACCCATGGAGTAGAGGAGGTCACCAAGAGAAGGAGTGGAAAGAGAAGAGGAAGCCCAGGGCAGAGGCTTGGGGTATAGCCACAGTTAAGCAGTGAGACATGGAGAAAGATGCAGCCAAGGAGAATGAGAAGAAGTGGTCAGAGACAGATAGAAAGAAAACCTAGAGTGAGCAACGTCATGAAAACCCAGAGAGGACAGAGTATCCAGGAGGGGAGTATGGTCAATGGCATCAAATGCTGCAGAGAGGCCAAGAAGGATGAGGATGGGGAACGGCCGCTGGATTGGGCCATTGAGAGATCTCTGCTAACTAACTTTCACTATTGCCCATGTTTTGGGAAAGAAGATAGAAGTTAAGGTCCAGGATCTTTGGGATAAGGAAACCAAATCCCACGCTAAGTTCTCATCCTTAGATTCTGCCTGAAAATTCCAACAGCATGTCTTATCATCTTAGTACAGTACTGGGTCCACAGTTGGGGCTTCAAAACGTTTTTTGACTGACTATAGAAAGGAAAAACCCGAAGCCTGACTCTTAGTTTTGGCACTAATCCTCTCTAGCAGTGCTTCTCAACCTTCTTAATGCCGCAACCCTTTAATACTTGTATGTGGGTGTATCTACATGTGGGCGGACCCGCCTGGAGATGGATAGAGGAGCCATGTCTCTGTTCCTAAGACCATCAGAAATATATGTTTTCCAATGGTCATAGGCGACGCCTGTGACCCCTGTGAAAGGGTCATTCGACCCCCAAAGGGGTCACGACCCACAGGTTGAGAACCGCTGCTCTATAGGGATATGCACGTTATTTTAAAATTTTAGATAGATACATCGTTAGGCATTATTCCTCTCTTTACTGACCTTAAAAGCTCTCTATGGATTTTTTTCAATCTCAATTGATCTCATTATTGAGAAGTTAAAGAAAGATACATATGGCAGTGAAAGGCCCAAGTGACTAGGCCAGCTCAAAACCAGTGCCCTTAACTATGCCAGTAAAGCCATGGGCTATCTTGGCCTTAGTTTGGCCATTTGGCAATCAGGGATAGACTCACATACTGTTTCCAGGGCTCTTAGGTGGAGGTCAGATTCCCAGGGCATCACTAGGGAAAGGAGGGCTGGTAGTTATCCTTCTCTAAACCTGATGATTTTAAAGAATATTTTTGGCAAACTCATCTTGAGGTTAGAAAGAACTATGAGTTAATCTCAAAAGGGTATTTTAGTCACCTTCAGATAAGTGGCCTGATTGGAGCAACCTGAAGCTCCCAAGTGGGCAGAACTGGCCTGGAGATGGAGTCTTACGAGGATAGCTCGGCTCCCATTTCTGCCTACGGCAGGGGATTAAAGAGAGCAGCCCTTCTCCAGAAGCCCTCGAGGGTCTGTTCTGGCCTTGGAATATAGCATGGTAAAACAATGACCCCTACATGATAAAATTCCCGGGAGAGGTCTGTCTTAGAGTTGGAGAGAGGTGACCCGGACTTTTCTCTAACTCAATTTTCCCAAATAAGGATTAAAAAAAAGTTAGCTTATCCTCCAGGGCCAAGGAGTTGGGGACAATGGATGGGAATGACCTTAGGTAATCTGGAAGAAGATTGGCTACCATATTGAAACAGCCCACACTGGGAATATATAGCACAGAGACACTTCCTTGGTAAAGAGCAGATGCTAGAAAAAGCTCGAGTACCAGGTCAAGATGAGCAGATGAATGTTTTATGGTTGGCATGAGAATTTGACTTTTAGATAAAGGGAGGAGAAGTCACCAAATGTTCCCCTAAATGCAGCGTGGGGCTCTTTGTCAGCATACTTATTTTGGGGTTGCTAAAGGCTGTTTGATTTATTAATCATACCTTGCTCCCTCACCGTACTTCCTATCTGAGGATATCTAAGTGCTTTACGACCTGTGAGTAACCCAGCTTCATAAGCCTCTGATTATGTAACCCAGCAAGAGAAAAATGCACCAGGAGCGATGGGCAAAGCCAGGGACAACATGTTGGGATATTGGTTATGGTGGAGATGACAGATGTCATGTTAGCATCACATTTAGAATGGGACCTTGGACTTCACTTAGCTTGACCCTCTCATTTTACAGAGGAGAAGACTGAGAATCAGTGAAGGTTAATTGAATTGCTCAAAAATCACACAGCCAGGAATTGAACCCTGGTTCTAGGACTCCAAATCTAGAACTCTTTCCAGTGTGTCAAGCTGCTTTCCACATAGGGATCAAAACAATAACCTCCCTCCTTTGCTTTGCTACAGGGCTAAAGAGGATGAATTGCCCAGAGGAGGTGGTCCCAGATAGCATGACCAATGGGATTTGTCCAGCGTCCTCCAGAGTGTAGCCCATAGACCGCCAGAGTCTCTATGGACCTTTGTGACTCTCCCTTCTCTTTCCCTTGGCTCCAGATTAATTTTCTCAGTCCTTTCCTCCTCTATGCGACTCCACCAGCCTTGAAAGGGCAGAGATCACAGGCAAAGTCAATTATGGCTAAGAAGGAAAAAGAAGAGAAGAATCAGGATAAGGCAGACATTGGGGTAGCAACAGCAGCATCTTAACTTGAAAACTGAATGAGAAAAGAGTGCACAGTCTATATTGATCTCTGATAATTGCGTTACAGATTATACTGCAAATAGGCATGTGTCTGTCTTGAGGCATCCTTACACCAAAAAATCCTTGGGAAAACTTATCAGGAACCACTTTTAATGACATGGTACCTGACCTAGTACCTACACATAGTAGGAGCTTAATAAATGTTGTAGATTAATTGGGGGGAAAAAAAACCTGAGTCTGTGATCAGTTAGAATCCTGAATCTGCCTTCTTCCTATACCTGCATGACCTCAGTAGAAAGAGCAATGGTTCTGAGGTCACAGGACCAGGGTTCAAATTGTCACCTCTGACACAGGCTACATGGTTGACTTTAGTAAGTCACTAAACCACCCTGGGCCTTAGTTTCCTCACCTGTAAAATCGGGGTATTGAATTGGAAAGCCTTTGAGGTCCCTTCAAGCTCTGATTCTCATAAGCACAGGATTTCACCTTCCTGAGCCTCAGTTTCCACATCTGTAAAACAAAGGAATTGAACTAGATGATTTTTAAAATTTTTCAAAATTTCTTAAATAATTTATTTAATTTTAGCTTTAAACATTCATTTCCATAAGATTTTGAGTTTTAAATTTTCTCCCCTTCCCTATCCTCCCCCTCCCTGAGATGGCATGCAATCTGATATAGGTTCTACTTATACGTTCACATTAAAAACCTATTTCCCATTAGTCATGATATAAAGAAGAATTAGAACCAGTGGGAGGAACCATGAGAAAGAAGAAACAAAGCAAAACTGCAAAAGGAGAGCAAATAGTCTGCATTCAGATTCCAAAGTTCTTTTTCTGCACCTGGACAGCATTTTCCATCTTGAGTCTTTTGGAGTTGGCACTAGATGACCTTAATGGTTTCTTCCCTTTGTAGGCCTATGGTCTAGTCTGGCGATCTGGTGTAGACTTAGGTCAGGGTCCTTGTCAAGTGAAAGCTGGAGGACAGTAATTCTTAACCTGAAGTGGCAGCTGACCTCCAGCCCCTCCATAAGGAAATGGGAAACCATGGTGACCGTCTTGTCCCCTCCCATCCTGGGCTTCCAGGCTCTTGACAGACATCCAGCCCAAGGGCTTAGCTTAGCAGCTGGGGAGGCTTCAGTCCACAGGAATGGGCCTTTTGCTAAACAGGTTCCAGAGAGACTTTTGAAGACTGTCTCTGAGAATTTCCTTGATTTTTTTTAGGCTCTGACACATCTATGAAGAGGACAAAGGGCAGGAGTTTAGAGAGGGGGCCATTCGAGTGTGGCTAAGCCAGTAAAATGAATGGCGTTTATGAAGTTGCTGGATTGTGTTTGGTTAGAGTGGGAATGTTTGTATTTTAATCCCATTCTGTTTCCAACAAGCTTAGAAAAAGCAGGTAGTACCTACAAGGCGCTGTGCTAAGCCTGAAATCAACCCTGACTCTATGTACCTAATCTTTGAGGGGAAAGAGGTCAAGGAGAGAGAGGGATGGGCCAAGAGGAGCCCAGGCAATGAGAGGTGATATAGAGATATAGTGAATATAGGTGATATAGAGAAATTCAGGAAAGATCACAGACTCTGAAATCAGAGCATAAGGACTGAACTCCCCTGTGACCTCTGACAAGCTTCTCCACCTCCTGGGACTCAGTTTCCTCATTTGTAAAATGAGAGGATTGGCCTAGCAAGCTTTTGAGATTCAGGTCTAGAGCTATGATCCAATCACCCTGAACAAGTCCTTTTACCCTGCAGGACTGCCACTACACCAAACTCCCTTGGAGTCCCTTGGACTCCAGGGAAATTTGAGAGGAGGTGGAGGGAGTTAAGGAAGACTTAGGGAAGATGTAGCAGCTTGGCTAAGCCGGGAAGGGAAGGGAAGAAATCTGAAAGGGGGAGGTGAGGAGGGAGGGGGTTCCAGCATGGTGTCCAGACTTCCTAATGCTCAGAGTCTGGAAGTGGAATGTTGAGGTCACAAGGATAGGCTAGGCTAGGAGCCCCGATGTGCAAGAGAAACAGGAGTGAAGGCAATGATGTGAATAAGGCTGGAAAGGCAAGTTGGAGCCTGACCATGGTGGGGCCTTAAATGCCAAGATAAGGAGCTGGTATTTATTGTCTTTGTAAGGGCTAGGGGTGGCTGCTGCTATAACCTACTTAGGAGGGAAACATTCATTATTAACATTGGTTTAACACTCAACTTTCTAAGGTATTTATAGATGACAAAGTCATACATCTGCCTTTTTATAGTTACTCTCTGCAGCAGGATAGAAGACCTTCCAGCTGACACCTCATAGATCATCAAAATTAAGACCTTTAGGGAAGAAAAGAGAAAGTAGAGAGAGGAAGAAACTGCTGGATGTTCCCTTTAAAGATGGACAGTTTTCATTAAGAATCAAATGTGTCTTGTCATCCTGTTTCTGTTGTTGCCGTGACAACAGACAACATGTGAGAAGGAATGGTCCTTGGTGCCCACCTACCACGGTTGTTTGGATGACCTACAGCCAGTGGAGACCAGCAGTGAGGGGGATGAGCCCCCTTTTCCTGCTACACAAAATCCTAAAGAAGTCAGAGAAACCAACAAACTGAATTGTTGGGCTTTTATAGACGTAATATTGATTATCACTGATTTAGGGATGGAAAGGACCATAAAGGCCATCAAGTGAAGTGATTTGGGGCCAAGGTTTTTAGAAGAAGCATGGGGGAAATGCCTGCTAATAAAAGAAGAAAAGTATTTCTACTTTATTGAATTTCAGGCAATCAACAAGCACTTTTAGCAATGAAGAAACAAAGATAGGCAAACAGTTCCTGCCCTCAAGGAGGTTACATTCTAAGGGGAGAGACCACAGCTATCCAACAGGTACATTAAAGCAGGATGGTAGTAAAAGTTTAACAACCAGCTCTCTAATAAAAAACTATGCTCAATGTACTTTTAACATTTTTTTCATTACTTTCTTAAGTCTAAACAATTAACAAACAAAAAAATCAAGCCCTGATCTGTAGCGTTTGCCAGTCTCTGAAGTGCGACTTTTCCAGCTGGCTCCAGGACACTGCTGCGGACATACAACATATACACAGAGTAGAGAAGAGCTGTCTCAGAGGCGAATCTCAGGCACTAGAGGCTAGGTGGAGCTCGAGCAATCCTCCTGCAGAAGGACGGGTTTGAGTTGAGCTGAGGCATTCATCCTTGAGCCTTCATCGCTGGCTAACACCTGTAGGGAGACAGGAGAAGAGATGGTCACTGGTGCTTCTCTATAAAGAATTAATTATTCCACTTAACCCCAATTGCCTTGCCTTCCACCTTCCCCCCCAAAAGTATATGATTTACTATATTTAATGTAATAAATACAACACATTAGTTCCAAAGCTGTCCTACTTGTCTGTCTCCCTCTGAACTTCTTTAAAAAAAAAAAGAATTAATTACTATCATCTCATCACTTCGCTTTAACCATACATTCATTTTCCTCTTTGCCACCTGCCAGTCACCAGAAGGCCAGGGAGAAAGTGATGGTCTGTTTTTTGGCAGACACAATGTCCGCCACCTAATGTGCTTAAGAAGACAGATCAGCCCAATCTGCAGCCCTGAGAACCCATCAGGCCCATCCATCTAGTTCTGGTTCATAAAGGTCATCCCCACCGCACTCCCACGTAACTTGTTGGTCTAGACCAGCGGTTCTCAACCTGCGGGTTATGTTCTGTTTATAACAATGAAAATACATCCTGCATATCAGATAGATTCATAACAATAGCAACATTACAGTTATGAAGTAGCAACGAAAATAATTTTATGGTTGGGGGTCACCACAACATGAGGAACTGTATTAAAGGGTCATGGCATTAGGAAGGTTGAGAACCACTGGTCTAGACAATGCTGAGAAGGTCTGCTCAAGGCCTAGGAGACTTATTGGCACATTAGGTCTTCTCTCTTCTCATTTTCTTCCTGGCTAGCATTATGAGTTATGGGTCACTGATTTAGGGATGGAAAGGACCATAGAGGCCATCAAATGTGACACCCTCAATTTTATAGATGAGGGAACTAAGGCCAGCATGGTCATAGGGTCATCGATCTATGGAAGGGACCACAGAAATCATATCATCCAACACCCTCATTTTATAGATATGGACCTGAGGCTCAGAGAGCTCAGTAGTAAGAGGTGGAATTTGAATCCTACATCAAGAGTCCTTTGCACTGAACCACCTGCGTCCTCCGTACCCCCTTATTCAGTAGGTCAGAGTGGGAGGAACCCTGGTTATGGGATCAGAACACCTGGGTCTGAATCCTGACTTCCACTGGCTTCTGGTGTGACCTTGAAATAGATAATTACTCCCTCTGAGTATGAGTTTCCCTAAACTCTAGAACAAGAAGCTAGTTCTCCAAAACAAGAATTCTTAACCTTTTAAGTAGCATGGACCCCTTGGACAGTTAGTCCGGTGAAACCTATGGACCATTTATTTCTCAGAATCATGTTTTTAAATAAAACTTAGAATAATAGAATGTAGAATAATGAAATGCAGAGTACAAAGGAAACCAATTATTTTGAAATAAAAAATGTACCTTTCCCCCCATCCAAGTTCATGAAATCTATTTGCAGACCTCCCAGGGGTCCATGAATCCCCAAGTTAAAAGCACCTTGCTCTAAAAGGAGACTTATCAGAACATAACCTCCAGTGGGTCCCACCAAACTGAGAAGGCTCCAAATATGTTCCCCTGGGGTTTACTATTCCTGCCATCACAAGATTGACTCAGTTAAGTCTCCTGAGGCTTGATCACCCAACTGGTGCAGGTGATGAGTAGGGCAGACTGGATGAACTCCAGTATCCCTCCTAAAATCCTAAGAGGAGTCCTAGTCTTTTTGTGGGGTGGAGCTAATTTGACCTTCCCCATACCCTGAGCTCACAAATTTGGATGCAAGTGGTAGCAGCCCACAGTAGCCTTAGTGAGGGGTGGATGGTACCTGAGGCCCCAACATTGACCACTTGGGAATTCTTCCTTTAGAAGACACTAAATGTGGTTATTCCTTCATGAACCAAGTTTTAATAGAAGCTGTTTTTCAAAAAAATTTCATCAGAATTCAACTGTATTTTGGCCTCAGTAGGTCAGCAAGCATTTATTAAAAGTGCTGGGGAAAAAAAAGTAAATGAAAACCATTCCCTGCTGCCAAGGAGATCTCATTCTAATGGAGGAGACTGTAGGTGGATATATAGGTACATACAAAATATATACGGAGTACACAGAAGGGAATTTCAGAGGGAAGGCACTAAAATTAACCAGTTCAATTCAACGGAACTCAACAAATATTTATGGAGCCTCTCCGGTGTGTCAAGTATTGGGAAACAGGACGGGGCTTGGGAGTGGGGGCTCTTTCACTGAGCCTGTTCCCATTCTCTGTTTCTGATTAACAGTCCACTTGCTTTTTGTTTTGGCCAAGTATTCTCCAAATAAAATTGGTTTCTCTAAGATATTGTTCTTTGTGAATATGTGTATGTGTGTGCGCATGTGTGTGTGTGTGTGTGTGTGTGTGTGTGTGTCCTTCTGGGAATTAAAGCAGCAAAGAGAATGAGAGAATGGGGCCATTGTCACTGGGGAACAGAGAGAGACAGAGACAGACAGAGACAGAGAGAAAGAGAGAAGCAAATTCTTTTTCTAAATTGCTGGGGTATTCAGCTTGGGGTTCAGCATGAGCCAAAGAAGATTGTTATTAAGAGCATATCATTAAGTTCTCTAAAAGCAGAGATCAGAGTGAGGTCAGACCATTCCTAGACTCCTCTGGGCACAACTGAACTAAACCTGGGGTTAGGGGAGGAGAAGCTTTGTCTCCAGGCCCTTGAGGGGCTATTCCCCCAGACTCTTGCTGTCCTAAATTCTCTCCAAGCAAAGATTCAAAGGGCTCTGTGGATCACCAGCTGAGCACCAGTCCCTCCATTTTGTGTTAAGCATTGGCTCACCAATGAAAGGATGACCTTGCCATGTTCCCCATCTCAATGACCCCTTCCAAGGAACTTCTTGTATGATAACATCTGTTCAGGGAGACTTTGTAGGCTCTCTGATTTCAGAAATCAGATTGGTCCTTCAAGTTATGGTATTAACATTCCTTCTGAATTTTCTTTTGCCTGAAATCTTTTCCTTTCTTTATGGTTTAAACATCTAAAAGCTTTGTCCTTTTGTTCCTTGGGGAATCTGCGGATGGGGTTCCCTTGCTGGGGAATTCGCTATACCCCAAGACAAGTTTGATATTCTGGGGTCCCATTATTCCTGCCTTTGTGACGGTAGGAGTAAAGGCCTTAATTGAAGGACATTCGTACCCATGGGTGTACCTGACAGGAGAGACTGGGAAAGAATGTCTTTGCCACTGTAAGGGTAGGGGCCATCCAAGAGGGAGTAGTTAGCTTTCCTGTTAACCTCAACAACGACAGCCCCTGGCCACCATTATACATGAACTTAAAGTTATAAGATGAATTCATTGAAGCACAAACATTTTGTAGTGGGAAGGTCCTGCATCATCTCTTTTAAGAATTTTGAACTCAAGAGAAGAGTTCATAAATCTGAGTAGAAATTGAAGGCCCAGTTCTAACATGGACAATGTCCATATGGCCAGTTGGATTGACCTCCCAGGGTTGAGCAGCCAAAATCATATGTTTTGGTTAAGATGACTGGGTTGGATATTGTTTCACAATTGGCCTGGGATGGACCATTATGACTAAGGGGGAAAAGGAATGGATTTTCATGACAGTCCCATAGACAAGGCTATTGTCTCCTTCTGGGCCCTTGGGCAAATTATCTCACCCCATTCCCTCTATTCCTTCTACCCTCATCCAATACCACACATACCCCATCACTAAATCAGACAGTATCCTCTACTTCCCTCATCGGAATGTCACCAGACTCATTCTTTAGGACGTAGGTATAAAGGCAGGCATTCATGAGAGAGACAGAGGCAGAAAGAAACAGAGACAGAGAGAAAAACACAAACACACAACACAGAGAATGAGAGAGAGAAAGAGACAGAGAGAGAAACTGAAGGGGTGACAGAGAGATAGAGAGACAAAGAGATGGGGAGAGGGAAGGGAAGAGGAAGAAGAAGAAGAAGAAGAAGAAGAAGAAGAAGAAGAAGAAGAAAGAGAGAGAGAGAGGGAGAGAGAGAGAAGGAGGGAGGGAGGGAGAGAGAGAGAGAGAGAGAAAGAGAGAGAGACAGAGAGGGGGAGAGAGAGAGAGGGGGGGGGGAGAGAGAGAGGGAGAGAACTCTTTGGCCCCAGAATGACAAAGCAGATTGGTGGTCCCTCTCCAGACAGGCAGACCTGGAATGCTTTTGAGTCTCACATAGAGAATGACAGCTGTGATGTAGCAGGAAAAGAGACACTCAGTTTCTAAGAATGTGTCTTCACCAACACACACACACATGTTTGTGGTAGAACTGGATAAACCAAGCAGGGGCTTAGAGTTGGGTCCAAGCTTCCTGCTATTAACTCCCTTTGCCTCCCTGTGCCCTCACACTGCCCCTCCCTGGCACTCAGTGACTTCATGCCAACAGCCCCTTCCCTTCTCCCTTGTCTCTTTGACTGCCTTGACTCAAAATACCCAAAGAGGAGAGAGGCTTGCACCTCCTGCCTATTTATCCTTAGTTAGAGCTGGGGTCCCATTAGCATCATTGTCATCTAATGTCTGCTTGGTGCCCAGGAGTTTCGGGACCAGTGTTGTGTGGTGTTTAATTTTTAACGAGACATAGCTCTGAATTTATATTCTAAGGGAAAGACCAGACACAATGACGTGTGCCAGTTATAACAAATGTAAGAAAAAGAGGGAAGAAAAGAGGAGTGGTACCGTGTGCCTGCTTTAATGTTTCTGCTGCTTTTTGTGAAGCCCCTGAGTCACTCTTTTTCATACATGAGCTCCCCCCACAAAAAAAAAAAACCTGCCTATGTTCAAGGCATTCTGTAGGTCAACACATTCAGAACTATAGTTCTTAAGCCCCCACTGATACGTGTATTTTTTCCAGTCAGGTAGAGGACACACATTAGTTCAGACAGAAGACATTTAATCAAACAGCACAGCAAACAAAGAGTCAAGAGGAGATCTGCCTCATGAACACAGAGGGTTTTATCTCCCACTGATTAACACAGCAAAAGTGGGAAAAAGCACATATGCAGAGGATCAAAATAATAAGAGATTGTGTGGCAGTGGCGGCAGGGAGGTACCTATGTAAGTACGTTTATGACTTCAGACCCTGCATGAAGGGCGTATATGAAGGGAAAGCATGTATGTAGGGTGTATATGTGGAGAGGCACGTGCCAGGACCCTGTGTGTGGGGCACCTCATACTTGTTGTGTTAGGGAGACGCTGATATGTTTTAGTGATAACATCAGCCTGCTCCTTTCTGGGCTCCACATTCCTCCTCTCTGCTGGGCATCTTTGGTGGTCTTTAGTCACCGAGCTTTCCTCTTCTATTTATTTCTGTCTTCAGAGGCTGTCTCAGATCTCATATGCCAGGGCACAGTTACTAGAAAGACTCTGCTGATGAAGATGGATCTTTAGTCGGCTCAGAGGCCACCCCTGGCCAAACAAAAGCTCAGAGTGTTCTCAGGTCAAGCTAAAGTCTGTTGTTTGGTCTCTAGTATCTGATACTGAGTCAGATTTTGTTAGCCCAGACAACTATCTGACATAGAGTTAGAAATTCCTTGTAATCAGATCCTCCAAGTCTCATTACAAAGGATCTCAGTTAAGAGACTCCAGAGGATACAGCTTTGATCTCAAGATCCTTTCCAGATTGGAATGCTAATGAATCCAAGAAAAAAGAACAGAAGAATTTGAGGTCCCCCTATAACCCTAAGCCAGATGGATCCCATTTGGCTGGCTATGGAGAAAGAACAATCAGCAGGGCCGACCTTCTTTCCCTCCTCCCTCTCTTTTTTTCTTTACCGTTTCTTTGACCTAGAGTACACAGACCCCATCAAAGACAAAAGCAGGAAAAATGGGTAAAACTAGGAATAACATCACCAAAAATATCCTGAAATTAAATCTGTCCGAAAGTGGAATGGGCTCTTCCAGGAGGGAGTGAGTCCCCTCTCCCTGGAAGAGGTCTTCAAGGGCCAGTGGAATTGCTTTCCTCTGAAGGGGTAACTTGGACCAGGTGGTCACTGGGGACTGTGTCAATGCTGAAGTTCTGGGATTCTGCACTAATAATAGCAGCTGTCATATGTCAGAGAGTGATTGAAGGCTTACAAAACACTTCATATATTTATCCACATTCTGTCTCCTTAGACCCCATCTCACAAAAGGAGAGCGCTTGGAAAACCTTACACAACAGGGGACTGACTCACATGCAGGATCACTCCATTGCATTTCATCACAGTAACACTCTCACCAAGCCCCAAGTGGGTGGGCAGCAGGTAGAAGTCATTGTGCGTATTCCCAGGACCGGACTCTCACTGGCCAGTCCCTCATGACACTTGTACTGTCTGAATGTGAATTATTGTCATTATTAGTTCAATCAATAAATCAATCAACAAGCATTTATTAAGCACCTCCTGTATGTGGAGCACTGTGCTGAGCGTTGGGGATACAGAGACAAAAGACAGTCCCCGTCCTCACACAATGTAATAGCTGTGACCTGTACCCCTATTCCCACTTTTCAAAACAAAGTCTCCGCAAAACTCAGTGACTTGCCCAGAATCACTCGGCTAATAAGTGTCAGAGGTAAGATCAAAGCCAGGTCTCCCCCACTGGCTGACCACCTCTCTTCCCCTTCTCCCAGTTCTGTTTCTGATGCTGACTGTGATGGCCACTCACCAAAATGAAATGCTGATTCACTAGGACTCGGGCTTGCAAGTACACATAGGAACGGGAGAATGTTTTCTGAGCCCAAGCCCTAGCACTCTGTGCCTTCCCTGGGCTGGGGGTCAGATGCACCAGCCCCGAGAATGTGACCAGCATGAGAAAGGCTATACCGAAACTGGAGGCCTTCTTTGTCTTCTGTTTTGATCCCGGGGAATGGAAGAGATGTCATTTCCCTCCCCTAGATAAAAATCAGACAAATGGTACCTCTGGTTTACCAGGCAATAAGTGGATAATGGCACTGAGAGCAGGCACAAATTATAGCTCTGGTTGGCTGTTGTCAGCCTGGCGTTGCTCCTGTCAATTTAATGTAAAGAGACAGTATCGAGCTGATAACAAGCCGCGGTGGGATTGGAGGGAGCCGGGTGGGGACTTTGAGGATGGATCGGTGGGAGAATGGAGGGGATGATGAGTGATTGATGCCTTTTTTTAAATGAGTGAGATTTTTGCTGAGGTGGCTGTCTTGAGAGGGAGGTGGGGTGAAAGGGAGGCACTACTGGATATTGGGGGACCTCCAGAGGCAGCCCGGAGCAGAGGCAGAGAACCTGAGCTAAGGGGTGGGCTTTGCTTTCTGTTTCCTATGTGACCTTGGGTTCCATTTCTCTGGGCCTCAGGGTCCACATCTCTAAAGTGAAAGGTTGGCTAGCTCAGCATCCTAGAATACATCCAAGGTAAAGGTCA
>JAQQSU010007785.1:0-13125 GCA_028627135.1 Pseudochirops cupreus
GAAATGTATTGTTAATGTATTTTTGCTAAGTAAGGGACATGAAAGATCTTGGGGCCGAATGTAATGATACAGCGATTTGAAGATCTTCCATGCCCCTTGAGCTTGCTGATGTAGCAGGAAGGGGTGGAGCAAGAGAACGCCGGAACCAAGCTAGTCTCCTTGCAGTGCTGACTGGAAGTGGTGTCAGAGGCAGTGGCTGCAGTTGCGAACTCCTTTTGCTTTGAGCAGGGCAGAATCTCTGCTAAGGACTCCTGCTGAGCACTGCCTGGGGCAGGAATTGCCAGAGGCCGGAGTTGCTGGGACCAAGCGCCTGGACACTGAGCAGTTGTGTGCATGAGGAGAGGAGGATCTTTGCCTGAGGTAACCTGTCCTATTTGAAGGCTTGAGGATGTGGGTGTTTACTACTTTGACCACATGTGCCAACTTCATCACTCCTGTGTTGGTTTTGACTTTCTGGTTTTGGGACTCAGTTTTCTGGTATTTAAATGAATGCACTATCTATATTTCTTATGTCCGTGATTTTTTTTTTAATCTCTGTGAGGCTCTGCTTCCAGAAGGGAAAGCTGTGTCCCAAATCGCTGAGGTCGTCCTGGCTGCCGTAGCTCTCAGGAAGATGCTGGGACTCTTCCTACTTACTTCCGGCTGACTGGATAATGAAGACTCCAAGACCAAGGCCCAAGATGGTGATCCGGATCCAGGCCGCTCAACGCGAGAGCACTGGCCTCAGAACAATTGCTCAGTCTCCCTGCTGTCTGCAGGCCGCGGGTGGGAAGCTGCAACATGGAGGCGGGTGCCAAACCTCTGCCTTTTGCTTTTCTGCTCTGTAGGCCTTACGGCTGGACTGCTTCTCCCTCCCAACTTGGCAAGCCCCAGTGACCTAGTTCTGAACGCTGCTTGCAGCTGCCGCTTATCCGCTCACCACTCCTCTTGTCTGGCCACCCCCAGGGCTCAGCAGCAGCTTCAGGCCAGGCTGGTTTCGCAGTGCTGATATGGTTCCTCATAGCCGAGCTGACTTTAGTGGGAAGTATCTTTGTGTGTGTTTTGGAGTTCTAGGAGTGGTTTAGAGTCCTATTTTGTAGGTATTTTGGGGTGTCTATGTGAGAGCTGCGATATGTTGCTGCTGCTACACCACCACCTTGGCTCCGCCCCCTCTATATTTCTTATGTAGAGAGCCTGTTCCATTTTGTGATTAATAACTATATCAGCATATTTATGGTTACTGTAGGCATTGTGAATACTGCATTGCTGATACAGTAAGTGATTCTTGGAGGCAACCCCAGTTCCTTTGCTCTTTGAAATATAATAATGTTCCAAGACCTGTAATCTTTTAATGTAGAAGATGCTAGGTCTTGTGAAATTTTGACTGTTTTCCCATAGTATTTAAGTTTTTTTTCTTTCAGTTTGCAATATTTTCTTTTTAACCTGGGAATTTTGAAACTTGGTTATTACATTATTATAAGTTTTCTTCCTAGGAACTCTTTCAGGTGGTAAATAGTAGATTTTTTAATTTCTAGTTTACTCTCTCATACTAGAACTTCAGGGCAATTTTCCTAAAAATTTTTTTTGTAATATTATATCCAGAATCCTTTATTTTTTAATCATACCTTTCGGGTGTTGTGACAATTCCTGTTTTGTCTCTTCTTGAACTATTCTCTATGTCAGTTGTTTTTCTAACACGATGTTTCAGATTCTCTTCTATTTTTTTCTAGTTTTATTATTTCTTATTGTCTTATAATGTCATTCCACCCCACTTGCCCAATTCTAGTTTGTTTTTTTTTAATAAATTTATTTATTTATTTATTTTTAGTTTACTACATTCGGTTGCACAATCCCTTGAGTTCTTACCCTCCCTCTCCTCCCATTCCCCTCCCCATAGCAGCATGCAATTCATTATAGGTTCTACAGATACTTTCACATTAAACATTAGCCAAGTTGTAAGGAAGAATTTTAACCAATGGAATGAACAATGAGAAAGAAAGATCAAAATAAAGCAAAAAAATAGAGAGATGAAGTAGTTTGCTTCAATCTGCATTCAGATTCTGCAATTCTTTCTGGGTATGTGGATAGTCCCTTCCATCATGAGTCTTTTGGTATTGTCTTATAGCATAACATTGCTGAGAGGAGCCCAATCTATCCAAGTTAGTCATTACAGAAACACTGTGTCTGTAATTGTGTACAATGTTCTCCTGGTTTTGCTCTCCTCACTCAGCATCAGTTTGTGTAAGTCTTTCCAGGTTATTATGAAGTTCATCTACTCCTGATTTCTTATAGTACAATAGGATTCCATTACATTCAAATATCACAACTTATTTAGCCATTCCCCAGTTGATGGGCATCCCCTCCATTTCCAATTCTTTGCCACTACAAAAACAGCTGCTATAAATAAGTTTGTACATACGGGTCCTTATAACATATTTATGAACTCTTTGGGATATAACCCTAGTAGTGGTATTGCTGTGTCAAAGGGTATGCACTTTTTCATAGCCCTTTGGACATAGTTCCAATTATTCTCCAGAATGGTTGGATAAGTTCACAACTCCACCAACAATGTATTAGTGTTCCAGTCTTCCCACATCTTCTCCTGCGTTTATCCTTTTCCTGTTTTGTCATATTAGCCAAATCTGAGTGAGATGTGGTATCTCAGAGTTGTTTTGATTTGCATTTCTCTAATTAATATTTATTTAGATCATTTTCATATGCTTATAGATATTTTTAATTTCTTCCTCTGAAAACTGCTTGTTCATATCCTTTGACCATTTATCATTTGAGGAGCCAATTCTAATTTTTAAGGACTCATTTTTCTTCCTTAAGATTTTGTATCTCTTTTTGAATTGGTTAACTTTCTTTTCATAATTTTCTTGGATTGCTTTCATTTCATTTTTGGATTCCTTTTTTAAGTTTTTCCAATATTTTATTGTGTGTTTGTGACCATTTTTTGTTACTAATTGGGGTAGGAGTGGCTTTTGTTTCACCTCACTGTATTCCTCTAAATATGAACTCAGATTTTTTAACACCAAAGTGGCTGGCTATGTACGGTTAGGTTCTTCTACCTTTCCTTATTTATTTTGTGTTTCATTTTATTTTATTTTTTATTTTATGTTATTTTATTTTTAGAAGAACATTATTGTTATTATTATAATCATGTTTTAATCCCTAGGGACTAATGTTACCCTAGAGATTCTTCTCCTCCTCCCTTAAACCACAGTTAAAGCACCAGCCATATTGTCCTGAAAATATTCTTGCTCCCTGTGGTACTGCACTCACCAGGCATGTGCTTTCTCTTCCTTGCCCACAGCCTGGGATTACATCTGGTCAGCTTTGCTGTGCTTGGCTTCCAGAAACAGCAGGAGGGTCCTTCAGTCTTCCCTCACTCAGGAGTCTGCTGTTCCATAAATGAAAATTTGTGAGATAATAATTCATGAGGTGAAAGTTCTTGAAGTGAAATTTCTTGAGGCCTAATCTGCTTTTCTCAGACCCTACTGTTTGTTAATTAAGTCAACTCAGCCTGGGGATGTTTACACTTCATGCAGGCCAAACCTCAGCTCCTGGATCTTATACATCTAATAGAAAACATCCTTGCATGATGCATTTGCAATCTACATCTAAAGAAGGTTTCACATGCCACAAATTTATTCTAAACCAATTCTTCAGAATACTGTACTTCAGATGGCTCTCATCAGTACAAAACTAAAAAAGAACAAAACCACTTTAAAAATACATAAGGACAAATAATTGATACTTGTTGGGAAATCAGTCCAATGTCCAAATCTGCTTATGCATTATTTGGAAGAAGTTCTCAGGCTAGGTTTCTTGAAAGCCCAGGAAGAATCATTCCACAGCATTTTAACAAGACTAATGGTAAAATAAAGTGACTAACCAGACAAAAATGAAAAGGAATTTTTTAGGTCCTTAAAGAAGACCAGGGGGAGCTAGTAGCAGCTTCAGATTCCTATACTACAGATTTAGATTAAATAATTTTTTTTCAAGAACTACTTGTAGTTCATAGCCAATCAGCAGCACTTTTTAATATTTGAATGAACTAATGGGATAGAGTCTGTCTGTTGGTCTGGAAAATTGATGAGGAGAACCTTTTACTGCACTCTAACTGCAATATTTGTGGAGTCTTGTGCAGCTAAAGAGTGATTGTATTCAGCCTAATAAGCATGGATGTAGCTCACTCATGTTTTGTTAGCAAGTCTACAACAGAATGAAAGCAAATCTCTAAGCTTAGTGTATTTAGCCTTCAGAAGAATGGTGTGTCTATGGATGGGTGAATTCAGTCAAACAGTATATTCAGATAGCACATTTTTTGTTTGTTTACAATTGTACATTTTAAACCTTAGGCTGAAACAGTTATACAAATGTTTTCTTTTCCTCTATCTCATTACCTTTCTGATATAATAATAGTGAATATTGTAGGGTTTGCAAAGTACTGTAACGCCATGCACAAACAGCTTCCCAAAAGAATCCTACTGTGAACAGTTTTTAAGTTTCTGATTACACATTGTGGAGAACATTCTGTTTGTTCCATAACAAATCAAGGCAAATATTCACAATAAATCACAATATAATGTTCACAACAGCTTAACATTAAAATGGCCACATAGTTTTCACCAAAGTGGTCACAGTATTTAGAACAAAGAACAAAAGAATAATCATCTGGTATCCCTAAGGAGGTTTGCCTCCTTACTCAGTCATTCGGTCATCTCAGAATACAACAGTCAGCCTTCTACCCATGGGGCAATTATAGATTAACTTAATCAGTCACTTATCTAGCAATCAGTCACTAAGTATTGTTAATCACCAAATACAATCATTAGAAAATTATACAAACCCTCCACCCCTTGGTCTCTAATAAACTTCAATTTCGTCACAGCATTCAATATCTATCTTGACTTTTCTTCATCTTGACTCAGGGTGGTCTCTCAGATTCCCTGGATCCCCTTCCATGGTCCCAGCTCCTTCCTGAATCCACCAAACAGTCACTTGGATTCAGAGGCAGACAGCAACCACGTCCTTGTCCAGTCCTCCAGGCAGTTCCTGCTACACACTGAAGTTCACAGGGTCCAGCACATCTTGAAACCTTCACAACTTCTGTACCTGGGAACTCAAGGATCAACCAAGCCATAAACAAAGTCTTATCCCAGTCATGCTTCTTCAGTCCTCCAGCAGTTTGGCTGGCCTTAGGACCTAGGACCCAGAAAGAATCTCAGTCTTCCAGAAGGCCTTCTCAGCAAGAAATCTCAGCCTTCCAGGCGGCCTTCTTGGCAAGAAATCTTAGCCTTCCAAGTGGTCTTCTTGGCAGCAACTTCAGCCTTCACCAGATTCTGGTCTGAAGAAAACTCCAACTTGTTCTTGTGCAGCAAGTAGCAGCTCAGCTTCCAGATACTGGGAAAATTCTGCTTCCTCCACCATGGACCCACCAGGAGGAAAATTATAATTCTGACTGTCTCTCTCTGGGATTTTTCTTATATATACACAAAGCATTGACTTCCTGTTTCAGCCAAACCCTTCCTGTTATGTCAGCAACAGGAGGCTGAGTTCACATGCTCTGCCTCTTAGCCACAAAGGTTTGATTAGTTACTAAGGGCTAAGCACCCACTTACTTGACGTAACAAGAAGGGGTCTTCAAACTTAAATTAATTATCATTACAAATACATTGCAATATTATCTCATTTTAACCACAGCAAATTGTGGTTAAAATGTAGGAGGTGGATGTTCTTATTATTCCTATTTTATGGATTAGGAAATTGAGGGAAAGAGAGGCTAAATGACTTTTCCAGGATCATGCAGACTGATATTAAGTGACTGAGGTAGAATTTCAACTCCTATCTTTTTAAAGCTAAGTTCAGTACTGTATACATCAGGGCAGTTAGATGGCACAGTAGATAAAATGCTGGGTCTGGAGTCAGGAATGTAAATCTTCCTGAGTTCAAATCTGGCCTCTGAAACTTATTGTGTGACTCTGGGTGAGTTACTTCAGCTTATCAATTTCCTTGACTGTAAAATGAGCTGAAGAATGAAATGGCAGACCCCTTTGCTGAGAAAACTCAAAATGGGCTCATGAAGACTCAGACATGACTAACAACAATTCTAGACATCAAAATATTAGGCTGCCACTAATTGCTTTCAGTAGGAAGCAGGTACAAAATCAATAAAAAATCTTAGCCCAGAAATGATGTACTGTTTGATATTTATTTGACATTCAGTTCAATTTTGACTTTGACCCAATGTTGTATACTTAAATATGATCCACACAATACATTTCCCCCTCATTGCCCTTGTCTCCAGAGAAATTTTTTTAACTTTTTATTGTTTTCCCACAATTTTTCTCTTATTCATTTATTTCATTAAAATTTAGAAAATATAGAATCACAGAAACTTCAGAGTTGAAAAGGCCCTTAATGACCTTCTAAGTCAACCCATAATGAAAGAAAACCCCCAGTATAATGTACTTGACAAGTAATTATTCAGCCTCTGCTTGCAAATCTTCAATAAGGGTGAACCACTCCTCTTTCCTCCTGCCAAGTTTGCTCTTCTAGGAAGCTTTTCACAACAATAATCCAAAATTTGCTGCTTTGCAACTTTTAAAAAATTCCTACTGGTTTTGCCCTATGGGACTAAAAAGAGCTAATCTCTCACAAGAAAACTCTTCAAATACTTGTGTGACATAATTCTCCTTCTTCCCCTCCTCTACCCTTCTTTTCTCTAGTCTAAACAACCTTTGATTGCTTCAATTAATGTTCATAAGGATTTAATGTCTTTCAAATTTACCATCCCTTGACATTCTCCAGTTTATAAATGTCCTTAAACTTTGATAATCAGAATAGAATACAATACTGCAGTTATCATTTGAGAGTGAAGCAGTAATTTGCTATCATATACTGATTCCTGGAAGCTACACTTCTCATAGTGTAACCCAAGATCGCATGGTTTTAAAGGTGAAAAAAAAAATTGGTTGTATTTTGAAAAGGGAAAAAAAGTCCATTTATTTGTCATTGACTTCAATAAAGCAGTCCTGATTCTTGTTGTTTGTTTGTTTGTTTGTTTTTAACGCATTTGCCTCAGTTCTATTCACTGATATTTGGTGACCATATGTTGGAACCAGAATATGGCACTCTAAGAATTCAGTTTTTCTTGTAATTACCATAAAAGGAACTTTATTACCTAAGTCCTATCAATGATAATTTAGATTTAAAGAGCATTTTGTATATTTTCTAATGTAGTGTATATATTATGTTTATCTGATCAGTATATACACATGTCCATGCATGCATACATACACAACATCCTATAAGGTAGGTTGATCAAGATTAACTTTATTTATAGATAAAAAAGGCAAGACTCAGATAACTTAAAGGACATGAGTGGCTTAATGCCATGCTACTAGAAACTTCCAATTAGAATTCAAACCTAAATTTGGACCTATTGCTTCTCTATCATTCTGAATTACAAGGATTTCATTTCAAGTTATTTTCCAATAAATTTCTCCAGGTCACATGGACAACATTGTCCAGAGATCAACCAATTTTTTTCTGCTTTTGTTGTTTGCACAGACTTCACCAAAATTTCCAAATAGCTCAAGAGTGGTAAAAATTAAAAATAATTTCTTGTGTTCCCTTTTCACTCAGAAGAACCAGACATGGAAAAAGAAAATATAAGCAAGAATGTACAAGAAGTCTTGTCCTCAACAAGCCTTGTGTGGCCTGGGAAATCAGCCAATTTAATGTAATATTGAATACAGAATTCTTGGGTGTATATTTTTCTTTATAATTGTCTTTTTAAAAGTTGCCTCTACCAATATCCTTCCCAAGAGATTTATGACTGACAGAAATGGTTCTGTATTGACCTCTTCTAATGTGGAAAGAAGTCTTTATCAATGCTTTGGAAAGCTGTTTTTTTTTTTTTGATAGATTTTTTTTCTTGCTATTGATTTAAAATACAGCATTATATCACTAGTTTTCAACTAATACACTGATAAGGTGAAACACAGGTTTTTTTTTTCCTTTTTCCTTTTTTCTTTTTTTTTTTTGTTAGGGACAGCTGCACATTTAGATAGGCAAAAACAATCTACAGCTAACTTGCATTTGGGTTCCCAAAATTGAGCATGGATATTCAAAGACAACAGAAATGCACAGCTCTTAGCATAATTGAGTTCACTCTATTATTTGGTGACTGAGAGTCTGTAAGTACTTCTACTGTAAGCCTTTCTTCACAGATTTTCTAGTTCCAAAGACAAAAATGAGTCTAGGCTGAAATGTACCCATCCTATATACTACCAGTAATCTCTGTCTCTCTCTCTCATATGAATATATGTGTATATACACACACTATACACACATATATCTGTGTGTGTATATATATATATATATATATATATTCATTTGAAGATATATTCTATGTGATTAGCTTATTTTTCTATAAGCTTATTAAGTGTAAGTAGGAAAGAAAATGTTGGTTTCAGTGAAATACCCTCCCCTAGCAATTGCCTTCAAATGTTAATTTCTAATATTAAATGAATAGGATTGATTGGTAGATTAATATGATGATGACCACAAGCAACCATTTAAAAAATAATTAAAATGGGAAAAGCTAAGTTTATCATTATATATCATTTTCCAATAATGATTTTGTGAGGATTTAGGGTAGACTCAAAGGCTTCTTTTAATAGTATTGAGGTAATCATATAGTCAGCAGTCAACATGCTGCTTGTAGACTCGAGTGTTTAGACTAGTGCTAAAGATGAAATGCCTGAAGCTATCATTTCCAAAGAATTTTCATCTTGGACTCCTTTATAGGAAGAAATACAACTTAACTATTCTTTTTCAGAGATGTAGCAGTAACATTTTTCTAGCAAAATTGACTGAGCCAAAATGTGATTTCTGTTGGTTGAAGGGAGATGGAATGCCATTACATTCAACAATGATTCTCATGAATATTACACTGTTTAGCTTGCCAAATAGTTCTTGGAATACCTTAGTATTTCAGTTATGAATATGCATTAGTTTCTGTATTCCAGGACTAAGAGAACTGTAGAAGCCCCCCAGTTCTATTCCTAGGTAACACTGATTTTCAATAAATCACTTTATCTCTCTAGATCTGAGGCTATATCTATAGGTGAATAATGGGCAGCTTGAAGGGGCAGTGTATAGAGTGCTGGACCTGGAGTCAGGAAGACTCATCTTACTGAGTTCAAATCTGATCCTAGATGCTTTCTAGCTCTGTGATCCTGGGCAAGTCACTTAACTATGTTTGCCTCAGTTTTCTCATATGTAAGCGAGTTGGAGAAGGAAATGTCAAACCACTAGTGTCTTTGCTAGGAAAACCCCATCACAAAGAGTCAGATATGACTGAAAACCATTGAACAACAACAAAATAGAAGAGTAATATGCAACAACTAACCACTTAGTACATATTCATTGGGTTCTATTCATTTTTAACATAATGGTTTGTTTGTTTTTTTAGCTGACAGTTGATATATTTATTATTTGATGTAAGCCCATATGGAGCAGTATGTACTAGGATTCTGGAAAGGTTAATTGGGTCTGTGCTTATTTTTTTAAAATTTTCTCCACTAACTTCCTTCAGTGGCTTTGCTATTTGGAAAACCCTTTTGATGAGAACAGGTAAATGTATTGGTATTAACTACTACAGCAATTATGAAAAATCCAATTATAAAATCAGTTGGTTATGGTTTATGTTTAGCTTAGTTATGCTTTATCTGTTTACTCAACAAACACTCAGTGAATTCCTTCTACATACTTACCTCAGTGTTATATGTTTAGTGATTACAAAAGAGGTATAAGACATGGTTTCTACCTATAAGTGTAGTCTTTATCTCATTTGAAAAGCAAGTTATTACAAATTTAAAACAATAAATGAACAAGAAAGAATAATTTATCTTGTAAAATAACAAAAGAAATATTATTGCAATGTTCTCTATATTTACATTTTAAGTGCAGTTTGCTACAAACCTTTCTGTCATATTTCATAATATATATTCAGGATTGTTCTACACAATCATTAACCATAAAAAAAAAAGTTACATAAGTGCCATGATGAATAGGAAAGATTATTGGAATGGGTTTCAATGTACTTGAGTATGAATTTGTCATTTGAAACTTGCTATCTGTGTGTTTATTCATCTATAATATGGTGGAAATAATATGTACATTGCTTAAATACTAGAGTTTTGTGATAAAAGGACTTTATAATCTATAAAATGTTTTATAACTGTGAACTCTTTTAAATGAAAATAAATTATATTATTTTTTCACATTCACATTCCAAACCAAGTGTTTTGGGTCTCTGTTTGGACAAGAGAGGTCATTAGTGGAGAGGGAAAGGAACAAACATGATCTCTAGCCATATTCTCTATCAGAAAAAGGAGTTAGTGCTTTGTTTTTCCAAGCCCTCTAATCTTACCCCCTTTTATTGCTCCTTTTCCACACATAAGTTCAGATTTTGGGAGGAGATGTTCTCCTGCTTTGTCAGGCCTTCCCCAGGATTCTAGTATCTCCCTGTCCCAATTCAGAGAACCCTCATAATAAGTAAGCATTAGCTGAGGCCTCCCAGAATACTCACTCAATGGAGGCTCCATGCTCATTCGTCTAAGAAGAAAAAGAAACACATCACTACCTTAAGAAACAGTGTATGACTCATTATGTGTTCCAGAGCATTAAAGTGTTACTGTTCGTGGAAATTGTCTCTGAATTTACTCAAGTTATACTAATATTAAGTACTCTTTGGTAGGCTTTAAAAAGATGGCAAGATTTTCAGATTATGTCTTAACCCAGAATCAATCTGGTTAAATTCCTGATCTAAATACTACCTGGACTTTAGGGTGAGTTTTTCATTAGAAGGGAAAAGTGACAGGTGAAACAGTTTTGATAAAACAAGCAATGGGTGGGAAAAGTCTGACTTTCAGGATTTTTTAATGTCAGAGATGGTTCTTGGTGACAGTTGAAGCAGGGTACAAAGGAGGGGACTAGCTAAAGGTGAATGGTAATACTATTCAGAAATTGTTCATATTTTTTTGCAGCATTTTACACTTTTCAAAACACTTTGCTAAGGTGAGAAAGTACCATATGAAGGAGGCAGAATAATGTGCCCTTCATTTTTTCTAGATGGGGAAACACAATCCCAGAGAGATTAAGTGATTTACTTATCTAGTTTTTAACAGAACTGAAGTTTCAAGTCAGATCACAAGATTTACAGTTGGAAGCAACCATAAAGAATATCTTGTCTAAGTAACTTATTTATTCTGATGTCAAGTATGATGCTCTTTTTATAACATCAAAGATAAATTTTCAATAATAACAAAATGTTGTACTTTTATTCATTTGTTTTCTTACACATGCTATTAAGGGATGATTTTGAGGCAGGGAAGGGAGAATTAGGAAATAAAAAGAAGTAACTTGGGGATTAATGCCTTAATGAAGATAGGATAGCCCTGGATGCTGTGTTGTAAGGGCAGAAGAGAGAACTTTTACAGTCACATGGAAACATGAGAGCATGAAGGAGGATAAAATGAAACAGACAAGGAATCAAACTTTAAGTTCTTTCCTAGGACTTTGGTCTAGGACTGATCTTGCCCACTTACTTCTAGAATCAAAGATGCTAATCATTTAACATGTACTCAGACCATCATCCTTCCTCCCTCCTTTGCTCCGGCCCATTAGAAACACTGAAGTGGTAGATGGCAGCATAGGAGCAGCAACATATCACAGCTCTCACATAGCCACCCCAAAATACCCATAAAATATGACTCTAAACTAATCCAAGAACTCCAAAATGCACATAAATATACTTTCCACTAAAGTCAGCTCGGCTACAAGGAACCATATAAGCACTGTGAACTGAAACCAGCCTGGCCTGAAGCCCTGGCTGAGCCCCAGGGGTGGCTGGATGGGAGGAAGAGAGGAGCCTTTCTGGTGAGTGGATTAGTGGCAGCTGCAGCAGCTTTCAGAACTAGGTCAGTGGGAATGGCAAAATCAGGAAAGAAAAGTGGTCTGGCCAAAAGGCCTGCAGGGCTGGAAAGCGGAAGGCAGAGGTTTTACACCCACCTCCCTGTTGCAGTTTCCATGCCATCAGCCTGCAGACAGCAGGGAGACTAAGCTATCGTATAGAGGCCAAGTGCTCTGGCATTGAGCAGCTTGGATCCAGATCGCGGTCTTGGGCCTCAGTCCTGTGAGTCTTCATTATCCAGTGAGCTGGAAGTAAGTAGAAAAGGGACCCAGCACCTTCCTGAGGGCTACAGCAGCCGGAAGGACCCCAGCAATTTGGGACAGAGCTTTCCCTTCTGGATGTAGAGCCACACAGAGATTAAAAAAAAATCACAAACTGACCAACCATAAGTAAGAATAACCATAAGAAACAAAGTTAGAACAGCAACCAAACCCTAGATTCCTTCTTTGGGGAAAATAAGGATCATGGCTGAGAGAGGGAGGAGGCGAGTGCAGCCAGAACGCTCCCACCAGGGGCTTCCAATAATCATGAAGAATGCCTTAAAGCTAGATATGAGCTGAAGAAGGAATTTCAATAGCAAATAAGAGAAGTGGAAGAAAAATTGGGAAGAGAAATAAGAATGTTGCAAGAAAATCATGAAAAGAGAGTCAGCAATCTGACTGAAGAAATCAACATCCTAAAAAATAGATTAATTCAAATGACAAAAGAGGCCCAAAAAGCCAATGAGGAGAAGAATGCCTTAAAAAGTCGACTTTGCCAGATGGAGAAAGAATCTCAAAGGCACTCTGAAGAACATAATTCCATCAAAATTAGAGTGGAGCAAATGGAAGCAAATGACTTCATGAGAAATCAAGATACTATCAAACAGATCCAAACCATGAAAAAATAGAGGGCAATGTGAAATATCTCCTTGAAAAAAACACTGACCTGGAAAACAGATGCAGGAGAGACAACTTAAAAATTATTGGATGACCAGAAAGCCATGATCAAAAATATCACTTAGAAGGCATCTTTCAAGAAATTCTCAAGGAAAATTGCCCAGATATTCTAGAACCAGAGGCCAAAATAGAACTTGAAAGAATTCGCTGATCACCTCTTGAAAAAGATCCCCTAAAGAAAACTCCTAGAAATGTTATAGCCAGGTTCTGGAATCCCCA
>JAQQSU010007786.1:0-13125 GCA_028627135.1 Pseudochirops cupreus
AAAAAAAAGAGGGAACGCAGGGAAATAAAGTGAGAAATTTGAAGCAACTCTGACTCTGGCAGGAAGGACAGAACTGCATAATCTCACTCCTGTATCAGGGGGATTGTTCCTAGTGAGCACTATACCCGCTTTCTTGTGGGAAGCGTAATAAAAGCCTTCCTCTGCCCGCTCTCTTTCTGAGTTCTTTCAGCGAGAAGGGGTCTATCACGTGGATCTTCCTGAGGGCACATGATCTGAGACTCAGTAAATAGCAGAAGCTCATCTGGGCTAGCTCTCTGACTTTGCCTGGGAAGTCCTGTGATCCTAAAAAGCCTGTTTCTCACAACTGTTATCTTCCTCTTCGTAGTCACCAACCAGATACCCCCGTACACCAGAATTATGACTTACTAAGCAGCTTAATTAGTATACATACAAGATAAAAAACCAAGAACATTACTTGTTAATAATACGCACTATATATTGTTTGCTCCCTCAACCTGGACCTTTGCAAAGGCTGAAACTTTTTCTAAAATACGGTTCATCTTTCTGTCTTGTCTCCCAGCCCAGGAATGAGAGCTTACTTGGAAGTTCAATGTTTTCTGTTGCCTTCCTGTCTCCTCCTGGAAAGAAAGAGACATGAAATTGACTCATGTCTTGTTTCAGAAACATTGTAGAAACTTCAGCACTTCTCACGGTCACAGCTACATGAACATATAAGCTGTAGCACCCTTTTACCTCTGTCTGCTTGTTCCACATCATGAGTGCAGAGCAGCAGAGACTGGGGCTGAGGGGTAACAACAGGAAGTGAGGAGAGATAGACAGACACAGAGATGGAAAGAGAGAGAGAGAAAGACAGAAAGAGAGAGACAGAGAGGGATGGAGAGAGACAGAGACAGAGAGAGGGGGAGAGAAAGAGAGACAGAGAGAGAGAGACAGAAAGACAGAGAGAGATGGAGAGAGACAGAGACAGAGAGAGGGAGAGAGAAAGAGAGACAGAGACAGAGACAGAGAGACAGAAAGACAGAGAGAGTTCATTCAAGAGATAAGGGGGTATGTAGAATCTGTGGTGGTGGTGTGGCTCCTTCATGAACTTGCCTTTGGTTCTCAAATCCTTCTCTATGATGCATCAACTATAGCTGGGTAAGAATAGAGGGCCCCATCAGGAGCCAAACAGCTAAGACAGTGAAAACACTAACTGTCTTGAAGTCTAGTTCTTATCAGATTCCATATTCCATGCTCCACCAATGATCAGAGAGACAAACTCTGGAATTTCCTCATCTGTATCTGTGGGAAATGCACATTAAATAAACTGAAGGAACCAAGCTGCTACTCTTGCGCCTACTGAAGAGAGGATTCAGACTAGAATTACTGTCACAATTAATCTTACGTTTGGTGAAGTTTCTGTATCTACCAACCTCAAGCCAGGACATATTCCATTAACCCTAGAAGTGTGGGAAATACTACACAATTTGGCAGAAGGACTCTGATAAGCCTCTATCTAGAGGGCAAATCCCATAGAATTTAAGAATCAAAAGAGACTTTAGAGGTAATTTAGTCCAACCTGACACCTGATGCATGGCTCTGTTCTACCTTATCCCTGAAAAATGGGTCCCACAACATCTGCTTAAAGACCTCTAGTGATAGGAAGATTACTACCTCACTGGGCAGTCCATTCCACTTTGAATGCCTTTAATTCTTAGGAAGATCATATTTATACTTAGCCTGCAACTCGAAGCAATACCCCATCCTCACAAAATAATAGTAATATAGACAAAATATAAAGCTGCTTGAATATGCTTGAGGAGCCACAGCAAGATTTGATGTATGGGTGAAGGGGTGACTAGAGACATAAGGCAGAAGAAAACCCTTTTCATCTCTTGCTACTGTGCCCAGGAGAGTGCACTGGTAACTGTAATGCTGAATTAAGTTCATTAGTGAGAGTTGCTAAGTATTATGATAGCTAACATTTATACAGTACTTTAAAGTTTGGGAAGTGCTTTACAACTATTATCTGTTTTAAGCCTCACAACAACCTTGAAAGGTAGATGCTATTATTATCCCCTTTTTACAGATGAGGAAACCGAGACAGAGAGATTAGGCGGCTTGTCCAGGGTCACACAGCTATCAAGACTCTGAAGGAAAATTTGAACTAGGTCTTCTTGATTCTAAGCCCATTGCTCTATCTGTTGCACTAGCAACATCATCATAAAGCAGTCTTGTTATCAAGAATTTTGTCCATAGGTCATATATCCGTACTTTCATACTTTAAAGAATCCCACAATCTTGTGCATAGTGGTATCCCAACATATCGCCAAGGCAATATTCACAGCATTGATGGCGACTCTGAATTGCTGGCGTAGTTCTGAATCGCAAAATCTAACAGACTCTCCATATATAAGATAGAAGCAAAACATTTATTCTGATACCAGCAAGCTGAATCTCAACACCAGGGAGCCAAATCCCAACACCAGAAAACTGAATCCATCATAACAAGAAAGAAGTTAATACACATCATCATTGCAGGAAGTAACACCATCCCAAAGCCTTCCCCCTGCTTGGGCCTTCCCTCAAACATTCACAATCCTAGCTGTCTGCTTGCCTAGGTTCTCTCTCTCCCTCCACTTTAACTTCTCTGACTCATTTCCTGCTCTACCCATTCAGCAAACTCCTCCCACCACAGCTCTAGGTGATTACTTCAATCTAATAAGGGCCAGGGAAGATCTTCAAATTCCCATTCCCATTACACCCATCCACCTCCAATAGTGGAGATCACAGGACCCATCTTCCTCTTCTAATCCTGTGCTTTCTTTTCCTTGCCTGTGTGTACACCAGAGGACCTCTATCCAATATAATACAACTCTTCCTTCATGCCTTTTATCATTGCATGGATATCAGTGCACCATGCAGGCTGTCTATATGTTATCCTTTGCTCTCACTTGGGTCTCCCACCTTTTCTGGTCTAACATTTTCTGACTCATATGTTGTGTACCACATTTTCATCCAAGTTGCCATGGATGACACACTGCAGCTTCTTTGCATTCCCTACAAGTCTTCCTACTGCCCTTTGAATTACCAACAATTGTTGCAATTCAGCAAGGATTACAAAGCTAATTCTCTTGTTTTCACTGTATACTTCTGGCTTAAGTGCACTTAAGGACTAATGCTTAGCAGAATCCCCTTTTCCTTAAACTCATTGACTGGAACAAACAGACCTCTCTGCAATTACAAAGGTCTAGACTACAGAAATACCCAAAGATTATCCAGATAACAGTTTTGATGATATTTTCAAATGATACTCCATGGTGTCCTTTGAGGCAAGAATGTCATAGGACAGAAGACTTAGAAACCAGAATGTTAGAGCTGACAGGAACCTCATATTAAATTATCTAGTCTATCCTCTCATTTTATGAATGAGAAAATGGGCTCCAGAAAGATCAAGAGTTCATTGAGTTATCCCTCTAAAATATTATTTAAACATCCCTACAATGATTTCTCTCCTCAGTCATGAATGGAATATAAATTATCTTAAATCAGCTGGAAAATAACTCTCCATTGTGGTACGGAATTTAACTGTATGCAATCTGCGACATTTACATCTGGGTCCTCTTCTTACATCGTTTCTCTCTATGCTTCTGGCTACACTCCATTCCCAGTGTCTTTAGACCTTTTTCTCTGCCCTTCTATGCCAACATGGACTGGAAAAAATGACTCCTTGTGAGTTTTGTTGTGGTTGTTGGATTTATTGATCAGGATTCATTGTAGTGCATTTTCTAGATATCACTGGGGGGAGTGGAGGGCGGAGAAGCTCCCTGTACATCTTCCTGCTACTTTACCATTTTGGCTCCATCATCTGAAATGGATTCTTGAGTTATAAAGGAGTATGTATGTCCACAAAGTCCACAGTGTTCACTTAATACCAGGATAGACTGTAGCACATCTGTAGGACATCTGCTAAGTCAGTAGTCTTTGGAACATTGGAGGACTTGAAAGAATTTCTTAAATATAAATAAGATATAGAGAAATATAAAACTAAAGATACAGATAAACATAGATAGATATAAAGATATAAATAAATATAAAGGTATGGAAAATATACAGATAAAGAAGTGACCAGCAAATACCTGAACCAAGTATATCCACTAAATAAATAATTTACCCAGTTGGTTTACACATATTATTTTACTCCTCAAGGGTAAAGTATCCTAAAAAATATTCTTTAAGTCTACTTTAATTTCTAAATTTTTACTGGAAGGAATTTGTATTACTATAGGGCTGAATATATGTAAGGCCAAATCCATTCCTTTAGTTGGTTAAAAGTCTTTATCATGCACCCCCAGTATATACTAGCACTTTGGTCATTCTGAGATGTCTTTGACATCTAGTGGGATTATTCTTTAATGTCTTGTGTATGAGTTGAATCTATTGAGAGTCCTTTCTAATAACACTCTAGAAAGAGTCAGAAACTCCATTCAGCACCACCAACCACAGACTTAACACAAAGCGCTTTCTTAATTGTGCTTTCTGCCTTTGCAGTGGCCCAGGCTCCATCTTGGTATGAGCCCCATTATTTTAAACTCTCATCGAAGGTTTAATTATGTAGCACATCATAATCACAGATTTATTAAATGCTTTCAATTTGTGCCTACTGAACGATTATGGGTTTCTATAGTAATGGGGGCCTTCAAGAGAATAGCAGGTCAAGCATGGGTATAATTTGGTACTGTTTGACGTCAGCCATTTCATCTTTGGCAGGGTTAATCACAGTTCTGGTATTTCAAATTTGAAACCTGCTGAACTCTGCCAGCAAAGGTTTGTACCCCTCAAATTAATTTCTCAAGAAATGCTACTCTTCAGAGTTCATTGAGTTATCCCTCTAAAATATTATTTTAAACATCTCTACAATGATTTCTCTCTTCAGTTATGAATGGAATATAAAACAGCTAGAAAATAACTCTCCATTGTAGTACGGAATTTAACTGTATGCAATTTGTGACATTTAGAGTTAGACTAGAATCTGCCCTTGCCCTGTTACTCTCTGGATTTGTGGTTCCACTTATCTGTCTTTTCATGTCCATTATCAAGACCTAGCTATGATTGTTGACACCAATTCTTTTGAAAGAAATCCTTGGAAATTTGGCTTTGATACTTACCACTTGGCTGGTATGGTTCTCTCAAAATCATAGCATTGATAAATAGGCACCTAGCATATTTATGGAAAACATTTTTGCCATAGTCAACCTATGAGGTAGGTGATATAAGTATTGCTATCCTTATTTTACAGATGGGGAAATTAAGGTTCAGTGAAGTGACTTACTCAAAGACACCTAGCTCAGCCCTTCAGGGTCTAGGGCCAGTGCTCTTTCCAGTACATCACACTGACGCTCAGTGACCACCTACCATTTCCTTAACACAAAATACAAGGACACTTTTCCACTCCTCATCTTCTTAATCCTTCTACTGTGTTTGGTACTTTGTCCACTTCTTCTTTCCTTATTCTCTTCTCTCTTAACATCTCTCAGAGTGTAACTATCCTTCCCCTCAAACCTCTTAGACCATTATTTCTCAGTCACCTTGTAATGGTAATGGCAAGTTGAAGATCTTCCCTTATCTTTAATAAGCTTAAGAGAATTTGAAGACCTTCCCTCCTTTGAAGATCTTCCCTGCCCCCAACAGGTCCAATGTAATCACATAGAGCCTGTAGTGGGAGAAGTTTGCTGAAGGGTGGAGCAGAGCCCACAGGAGGCCGGGAGTCAGAGCAACTAGAGGGTGGGAGAGAGAGGATGTACCCAGGGAGATAGCTAGATTTGTGAATGTTTGCCCCCTGTTGTGACAGCTAGGCTTGTGAGTGTTGGTTTGTGGGAAAGCTAACAGATGGTGTGGCTTCATGCTGTGCTATGATGTATTAACTTCTTTGCTACTATGATGGATTTGTCTTTCTGGTGTTGGGATTTGGTTTTCTGGTATCTGAATAAACGTTTTGATTCTGTCTTCTATATGGAGAGTCTGTTATATTTTGCAACTGAGAACTATGCTGGCGTATTTACATTTGCTGTAGGTGCTGTGAATATTGCGTTAGCACTACATACCTTCTCTTATTCAAAGAACCTCAGTGTTAGAGGTGATCTCAAAAACCATATCTGAACAGGAATCACCTTTAGGGCATGACTGACAAGATGGATGGTTCCTTATTGGCTGTGTTATAGAGTAAAGAGTTCGTGGCTTTGGCTTAGGTTAGATGGCCTTGGAGTCCCATTCAGACTGGAGCTCTCTGAAGTTCTGTGGTCATCTAATTGCCATTTGAAGATCTCCAATAATTAGGAATCGACCACACCATGTCCCAACATAACCCATTCAATCTTGGAATGATTGCTTAGTTCTAAGGATCCTTTTTCCTTGCGTTAAAAACAAATTTATCTCTCTGTGGCTTCCACGAATTGTTTCCAGTTCTTTTTCTTGGGGACAAGTAGAGTAATTCTAGTTTCTCTTCCATAAGATAGCCCTTTGAAAATGGGAAGACAGTCTTCATGTTCTTCAAAAGGCATCTTCTCTTCTCCAGGCTAAAACATTCTCACTTCTTCACACCATGCTTTTCTTCTCCTTCAGACTCTTAGTCACTCTCATCTGGTCATATTCTATCAGTCAATCTCTTCCCCTAAAATGTGGTGTCCAGAAATGAGTATATACAGGGTGTTCCTAAAGTCTTAGTGCAAACTTAAGCTTTAATTGTCTAAATTACCCTGTATTCCATGTGTGTTTTGACCAGAGCAGATTGCAGCAGAAGTATTCCGTTTCTTATTCTGAATCCAATGGTTCTATTAATGAAATTCAAGGTCACATTAGATCTTTTGGCTTCTATTTTGCATTCTTGACTCATATTGAGCTTGAAATTCCCCAAAACCTTGTTTACATAAGTTATTATCTAGCAGTATCTCCCATAGCCTAGTCTTCTGTAGCTTATATGTTTGTTTTTGAAAGTGAGATTTGGAATTTATAATTATTCTTTGTGACCACATTCAGGGTTTTCTTGGCAAAGATACTGGAGTGGCTTGCCATTTCCTTGTCCAGCTCATTTTACAGATGAGGAAAGTGAGGCAAACAGGGCTAAGTGACTTGCCCAGGGTCACATGCTAGTAAGTGTGAGGCCAGATTTGACCTCAGGAAGATGAGTCTTCCTGACTGCAGGCAGGCCCAGCACTCTATCAACTGCACCACCTAGCTGCCCATAGTTTATAGGTTACTAGGGACAAATGGAGAGGAACAAGGTGGGTATGAGTGAAGGGCAACATTTGGGAAATAAGGAACTTCAAAGAATTGGAGTGAGAACTGGATAAATGTATGATTTAAAAGGGAGATGGGATGGCCATATAGCAAGAATGAAGGGTAACTCACGGACAGTCCAAAGGTTACACTGACATCCTTGTGATATCAGGGAAAGAAGTAAGAAACATCTCCCCCACCTGGCCCCTCCTCACACATAGAGTAGAACCAATGAGGCAAACTTCTGGGTGGACACAAAAAAACGTGTGGACAACTAGGGAGGGGTTGGAATCTTTTTGATTGCCATGAACACCCAAAGTAATGATGTCATAAAGCATGTGAGTACCAAACTAATATTAACAGCTCGCCTTTTTGTGATCCTTTGTAAGTTTGTAATATATTTACCTCTTACTAACATTGGGCCATAATAATGTACCTATTATGAGCTATATTTTACCAAAACCAAGGCTCCAAAAATATATATAACATTTAGCCAGAATTAAAATCCAAGTTTCCTGACTCCTACTCCATTTCAGAATCCATTATGATATAGCAATCTTATATTATAATTGGAAGAATATTCACTCTAGTCTTTGTTAGAGACAGCTGGTAGCACAATGGGTAGAGAATTAAGTCTGGAGTAAGGAAGAACTGGGTTTAACCTATCCTCAGAAATTTACTAACTGTGTGACCCTGGGTAAGTCACATAACCTATGTTTGCCTCCATTTCTTCATCTGTAAAATGGGGGTGATATAAGCACCTACCTCTCAGGATTGTCATGAGGGTCAAATGACATAATATTTGTAAATCACTTAGCACAGTGACTGGTATATGGATGCTCACTCCTTTCATCCTCTCCTTGATATTCCGTTGTGTGGAGAGAAAACCCTCTACTAATGTAAATGAGCTCTTACTCTGTTACTTATAATTTTAGAGAGTTGCCTAGGTCACTGAAAGGTTGAATGACTTGCTCAGAGTCATAATACCAGTATGGGATCAGAGGCAGGTCTTGAACTCAGGTCTTCTGGAGGCTGAGGCTAATTCTCTTCTCCATTGCCTACTTCGTACTGCCTCTCACACTACCCTGTTGGTTCTCTTAAACAGTAAGGTCACTAGATGGACTTCTGATTTGGGGAGTTTTTAACTTATAAGAATCACCTTTTTTTGTCCATTCGGGATGTTTCCAAAATCAGTGAACCATCTGGTCACCATGTTTTACATAAAACCATTTCGTGTGTGATTTCCAGCGATGCACAAAATAAGAATTCCCATGACTGTACTCCAGAGATAAGAAACTGAAGGGATTTCTCACTTTCACTTAAAGGGTAAAACATTTCTTTTAATTAAAATAGATAAATGCTAACTTGAAATAGAAGAGACTTTTATTTAAGGGTCTCCGAATGTAGACCTGAATTGTTTTGCTTAGCCTGCATTTTATCCTATCAAATATCGTTAGAAATAAAGTGGACTATCATCTAGGGCTTAAATTCTTGCCACGATATGGCAATTCAGTTAATTAATAGTTCTACTACACGCAAGCCGCAATGGAAGGCACTGTTTGGAGACATAAGCCACAAGGACATAAACATACTAATTACATTGCAAAGTGATTGAAAAATGAGATATAGTGGAGAGAGAACTGGGCAGGAAGCGAGGAGACCTGTGTTACCTTGGATAAGTCATTTTACTTTATAGGTTCTTGTTTCCACTCTTATAAAATATAAGGTTTAAAGATTTTAACTTATGTGAGGAAGATCAAAGAAACTAGGACGTTTTTGCCTGTAGATAAAAATGTTGGAGTTGAAGGAGGAAGGGACAGAGGGAAAAGACCTTAAAAAAAAAAGAATCCTTTGAGTACATGAAATGGTTTTATGTAAAACAATGTGACATGCTTCATTGATTTTGGAAACATCCCAAATGAACTGATGTGGGAGCAGGAGGTAATCAGGTTAAACAGGAAGAAAAAATTGCAAACACTGGAATCTACTTTTCCATATCCCTTTGGGGAAGGTTAGGTTGGCTGTTCTACTTGGAAGGGAGCTATCATCTAATGAGTCTCCCAAAGTATCTCCTAGCCATGTAGTTCTATTATGTATGATTTTAATAAACTTCTCAAAGGCAGATAAAACAATAAAAAAAAACAGTGCCCCCTTAGGCTTCTCTCAGCCATTCCAAATGGTCTCAGTAATTGATGTGTGGACTCATTTTGCAGACTCTGGTTTTCTCATTGAACTGGGCTATCCTGATGGGAGATATGCAGTAATTCAACAGTGGTTGCAGTGCCTGATGCTGTCAGTATTCGTGTCGTCATATCTCCATGGGACACTGAAAAAGAACATAGAATGTTGTCAAGACTATTAAACTGCAGGCTTCAACCAGGCTCTTTGACCCAGGCTTCATCCTGGGCTCAGTGTAGCATTTTTAAGCTTCCAGGGTGAGCTTCAAGAGGCCAATAAGTGGAAAGATGATACTGTTGGGCTATTCCTAGACTCCCAAGAGTAGACAATTAAAGGGGCTTGGCTCCTAAGAACCCAAAGCAGGGAGGCACAGTTGATAAGAGCACAATGTATGCAACAGAATATGACAATGATACTCAGATTAGCTTACCAATTAATATCTCCATCATACCACAGCTTAATTGCCATTTTTATGTTTTCCCACCCTGGGAGTTGGGCTGATTTTAAAGGATTAATCAATTGAGCATCTCAGTTTTTTTCCCCCTTTGTACTACAGAGCATATATCCTCCCACTTGCAGACAGGGAGGTGTCTTATTATGGAAAAATAACCTGAAATGCAAATAAGAGACATAGATTCTCTAATAGCCAGGTGACCTTGATCAAGTCTCTTCTCATTGAGTCTCAGTTTCCTCATCTACACTAGACAATCAGAAATGTCCCTTTTAGCTTTAACACTGTATAGGTCTAAGACTGTAGTACTGCCAGTAATGTGCTCTTTGATGATGTCTAAGCCCTCCACAGCTCCACCATTTTATCATGCTATAATTTCTCTGATTTCTCTTCTGGATTTTCCCCTTCATTTATATTCACACAGAGATAAGTTATCCATGGTTCATTTACCTTTGATGTTTACCTAGCACTCAACTCTCAAATGTGACTCCAAGAGGCTACAGCATGCACAGTGGCCACATTCCAGTAAATTGTCTCAGCAGACAGACTAAACCAAGTTGAGTATAACTGATGGACCTCAAACCCAATGGTGAGTTAGGCCAGTGTCTACCCCCAAGTAAGTGAAGACTGTCCTTGGCAGAATGGATGGATGAGAATGGTTTGTTCCAACAGCCATTAAGGTAGCTGAAGTAGGAATTTTGAAATGCTTAGAGCTTGCTCAGACATCAAAGATCCCAAGGTCATCCACTGCATCCTGGGCCATTGCCAGTCATCTTGACTTTTGTCTTGCCACTGGAATTCAATGACTCTGGAAGAGTGAGGCTGATGACTTTGTGCAACTTTACCTCACTTAAATCCAGTTCAACATGAATCAAGCCATCACCCCATGATGCCATTGATCCTCTTTGAAAATGAAAGACAAACAACAGAAACCTGCAGACATGGTGCTCCTACTCTTCCAGTTGTTGCAATAATTCCATTTTTGTTTCAAATTGTTTCAATACCTGTTTTTTATGTCACAAACATATTCAAATACTCTACCTTCTCACTGAGACTTCCCTTGCAAAAAAATAAAAATGGATGAAGTGACCATGTCCAAGAACAAAATCCGGTAGACTGCCACCTCTTTTTTTTTTCTTTTTCTTTTTTTAAAATTGGTTTATTTACTTTTAGTTTACAACGTTCAGTTCCACATCCCTTGAGTTTCAGATTTTCTCCCCTTCCCTCCCCCCCCCCCCCCATCATGGTGGCATGCACTCAGATACAAGATTTACAAACATCTTCCCATTAATCATTAGTCAGGTTGTAAAAAAGGAGTATAACTGATGGAATGATCAGTAGGAAAGAGGAAACAAAACAAAACAAGAAAAAGAAACAGAGCAAGTTGTTTGTTTCAATCTGCACTCAGAGTCTGCATCTTCAATCATGAGTCTTTTGGAGTTGTCCTATAATCTTGTATTGCTGACAGGAGCCCAATCTATTGAAGTTAGTCATCACACATACGTTGTGTCTGTGATTGTGTACAAATTTCTCCTGGTTCTGCTCTTCTTGGTTAGCATCAGTTTATATAAGTCTCTCCAGGTTATTATGAAGTCTGTCTGTTCCTCATTTCTTACAGCACAATAGTATTCCATTGCATTCATATACCACAACTTGTTCAGCCACTCCTCAATTGATGGGCATCTTCTTATTTTCCAAATTTTTGCCACCACAAAAAGAGCTGCTATAAATATTTTTGTGCATACGGGTCCTCTTCCTACTTCTCTGATCTCTTTGGGATATAACTCTAGAAGTGATATTGTTGGGTCAAAGAGTATGCACTTATTTATATCCCTTTGGGCATAGTTCCAGATTGCTCTCCAGAATGGCTGGATCAGTTCACAGCTCTACCAACATCAGTGTTCTGATTTTTCCACATCCTCTTCAGCATTTATCATTTTGCTGTTTTGTTATCTTAGTGAGTCTGGCTGGTGAAATGTGGCACCTCAGAGTTTTTTGATTTGCATTTCTCTAATCACTAGTGATTTGGAACATTTTTTCGTATGCTTATAGATGTCTTTAATTTCATCTTCTGAAACTGCCTGTTCATATCCTTTCACCATTTATCAGTTGGGGAGTGGCTTGTATTCTTATAAATTTGACTCAATTCTTTGTATATTTTAGAAATGAGGCCTTTATCAGAGACACTGGTTGTAAAAATTCTTTCCCAATTTTCCACTTCCCTTTTAATCTTAGTAACATTGGCTTTGTTTGTACAGAAGCTTTTCAACATAATATAATCAAAATTATCCATTTTGAATTTTGTAATGCTCTCTAACTCTTGTTTAATCATGAAGTCTTCCCTGCTCCATAGATCTGACAGGTAAATTATCCCTTGCTCTCCCAGATTGCTTACAGTATCAACCTTTCTACCTAGATCATGCACCCATTTCGACTTTATTTTGGTGTACGGTGTTAGATATTGTTCTGTGCTCAGTTTCTGCCATACTATGTCCCAGTTTTCCCAACAGTTTTTGTCAAACAGTGCATTCTAATCCCCAAAACTGGGGTCTTTGGGTTTATCAAACATAGACTGCCACCTCTTAACCAAGAGGAGAGAAGTGTATTTCATCATCTGTTTTCCAGGACTAAAGAGGACCATTGTAACTAATCATAGTTCAGTGTGGCTATTACTCTCCTATGGACCTGTGAGCTCAGAGTCAACCATATTCAGTAAGAAGACATCTAAGTGAAAAGCCAAAGACTTGAATCACGCCTGGATTCTGGTGATTATGGCTCCTGAGGAACAGGGCTGATATCCTGGATTCTGGACATGTGCCTTCCTTGAACCATTTGCTCCTTCCCTTCTCCACTTTGATTTTGGATCTAAGTCTTTGACTTAGAATTTTGATTTTCTCTCAACAAACCAAAGATACCTTGGTCTTTCTCATTTCTAGTTTGATGTTCTAGTTCACCCACATTTTCCTACCCTTATAATAGAAACCATGAACATTTGATCTTTTCTTTGACCTTCAGGTTCATCTATTCCATGACCCTTGTTCATCCTCACTGCATATACTCGGTCATCTCTTTTTTTTTTTATTTTGTTATAGTTTGCATCATTCATTTCCACAAGGTTTCGAGTTACATATTTTCTCCCCGTCTTTCCCCCACCCACCGCCCCAAAACAGCCATCCCAGTGTGTTCCCCCTCTCGCAGTCTATTCTCTCCTATGTCACTTTTTGGTAGGGCAGGATGGATCTCCCAACTGCAGTGCCTGT